>JALPMN010000537.1:0-16399 GCA_024243835.1 Enteropsectra breve | reverse complement strand
CCTTGATGCTATTGAGAGCAGTCGCGTGCTTTAAAGAGTCGTTGAATAGAGCATCCACCTCTGATGCCTTGATTTCCTCCAATTTTTCAATAAACGACCTTATTATAACACTCATTTCCAGAGAAACGCACGTTAACATAAGATCGGTCTCCTCCCATTTTTTCACAAACTTGATATATTTATTCTGCAGCTCCAAAGCCTCATATTTTTCTGCACAATCATTATAAAATTTACTGAATCTGTTGTCAGTCAGCCTTTTCTTCTTTTTTTGGACATATTCGTTCTGCGATTCTGAAACTTCTTGTTCAGCTACAGGCTCGCTATTATAGTGACTACATATTTTATCTAAAACGCTATAGGCTATTTTCGCCTTTATTTTTTCGGCTTTAAGCAGATTAAATATATTTGCATGGAAATATCCATTCTTTGTCGCAGCCAGTGCATTGAAAATATCCAGGTTGCTTTCGTTATAAAATTTATCACAATCAACAGTAGCCAACCAGCATTTAGCTACTAACTCTGCCTCCTCACAGATCTTGTTCTCTGTTTTATCCAACACGTACTTTAATACCATTTTAAAGTGTCTTTTAATAAACTTATTGTGCTTTTTCAATACCAGATTGTTACCACTAAACTTGACATTTGGAAAACTGTGAAGCCATTTTACAAAATTATTCCTTTCACACCACATCGTAACCTCATTGTCTTGCCAATTCTCACAGTCGAGCAGATCATAGAATTTTGGATGCAGCGGCAAAAACCCCGTCTCAGAACGAGGAATATTCTTGCATTCTTCCATAAGATCGCCTATTACTTCCTTGTTTAAAATACAGTTTGGAAGCTCTACCGAATAGCGCACATCACGGAGAAAGTGCTTGTACTGCTTAATTGTACAGAACTGCTTGCATATCTGAGGCATAATCTGAAGGCCTTCACGCATCAGCGATCGTCCTTGATTAACAACACTTTTAGCCAGAGACTTCTGTGTTTTCTTACCCAGTAGCTCCGTTGGCTCATATAGAAAATATTCAGAATTGCAATTCATTGCTCTTAAAGTCAAAATTTCTCTGCGCTCATCCGAAGTTAGACATTTTTCGATTTTTTTTGCACTTCTTGAATCTTTTTTGAAGTCACTATCCATCTGTCTGAATATGCGAGCCACGAACGAACTTTCACGCGCTGCATAGCCGTATCTTCTGCTGTAAAACATGCATATTTTTAGAAACTCAACCCCGTTTTTTAGAGAATCAAAACCTCTATAATTTTGGGGTTCTGAAAGATTTGCCTGAAGTTGGCTTATGAGGCTTTCACAGAAAAGCATGTATTCTTTTTTATAGCTGAAGCTTTTCTCACTTTTAGACTGCATCTTGTAAAATCGTTTAAGATAGATATAAATAGCTGTTTGTTCCGATGCTACTGTAGTGATGAAAGAAGCTATGGCTTTTGCTTTTTTGTCGATGCATCCATTAAGTAAAATACTGCCTGATGTGGTTTTGAAGTTATTTTCCAAGATACCCAGAATTCTTAGGGCCCTTGGGAGCTTTCTTAAATAAGTAAGAAACTCAAGGTGGTTGCGTAAGAATTGAGATGATATTTGTTTAAGACAAGAAAGAAGATAATATTGTTTTGAAAGTACACACTTCGTGATCAGCTGCAAAATTTCAAACTCATTGAAATTTATAAAATAGGCATGTAGCATTCCGGTGTAGAAATCACCTTCCTTTACTGAATTCTCTTCGCTGACAGTATCAATTGCTGAAATTATGCATTGCCTGATTTCATTGTTATCTTTGCATTTGTTCCAGATTGCTCTCCATGATATTCTTTTTTCCATAAAACTATCGCTTAATGAGTATCTCAAAAACCTACCAAGAATGGCAGCTTTATTCTCACTATTATGATTCAGCAGGAAAAAGTCCAGACTTGCAATCATCGAATCCTTGCCCTTAAATTGGCATTTTTCAATTTTTGCCTTTATTTTTTGAGCATATAAAACGGGTGCGTCTGTCTGGCTTAGACAAATTCTGATGTCTCCGCAATCATAATCCTTAAGTGCTGTATAAATATACGCAAACTCATATGGTTTGGTGCTTTTATAAAGACATTTCATAGCTGTTTTCAGGGTACTTTCTGTAGTCAAAGAGGTATTACAATCAAAGCACCAGCTTGTATCACAACCACAAAAACGGCCTCTGCTTGTATCTAAACGACAGTAAAATGAGCAGCACTTCGTGTGAAAGATACCGCATTTTCTTGGGCACTGTTTGATATGAAAATCAACAGTACTTACTATTTCATTTTCAAACGGATAGTTTAAAGTACCCATAATATTTTCAAGCTTCATTGATGCAGGAAAAAGTTTTGTTACTATAGTTTCTTTGCATGTAGCACAATTTTGCATCAATATCTCTTTTTGTGCTTTGATCTTCAGCATCTTTTCTTCTTCTGTAAAAAGGTCATCCTCAAGTGAATACTCTATTAAAATATTGGGCGGATATTCTCTGCTGGAAAGATTTAAGGGAACAGTCGGCAAATCAATGAGAATTGAATTGCTGTATGCAAAAATACTGGGTTTCTTTTTCGATCTGGTTCTACTTTTAGAAGAGATAGTGGCATGTACTACCGCAATCAGTGCTAGCCTTAAAGAAAACATGCGCATTTTCAGGGGCATAAAATTTTTATAGCTGCTGATTTTTGAAAACATTTGATCTGTCAATAGCAATAAAGTGCACTCTTGCAACCAGACGTTTGTAAAGAACTAAAAATTACATAAACGTACTAGAGAGTTTAAATACTGTGCATACATTCTCTGAATAAGGCATCATCTATAGATTACACATCTCCTGTATAGTTCTCGATTAAGATGTTAAAGAAGTAAATCATGATTTCATGAAAAAATCAACGAAGTTGTTGATAGGTAGGTCTTTCTGTATGTAAATTGAGGGCTAGTGTCTGTTGTTCAACTGATTTATAAGATGAAAATATAACATTAAAGGGAAAGGCATTTTTATAAATGATTTCATGTGATTAGGAAACTAAGCTACGTCTTAATATTAAAACAAAGAAAAAGTCTAAGTAAAATTCATACAAAAAGTCAGGTTGTGCTCCATGTTATCTTTGGACGTATTTAAAAGATTGAGATTAATGTCAATAGCATTTATTTCTAGGGGTTGTATAGGGCTATTGCTGCTTGGGGAATGAAGTCCAGTGACTCAGCCATCATCCTGTAGAAAACTGCATGGCTCTCTTTGATATTCTTTAGCGCATTAGAATGCTTGATAAAGTCATTGAATAGCGTATGCACCTCTGTCGTCTTGATTTCTTCCAGCTTTTCAACGAAATCCTGTATTACAACATTAAAATCCCGTGAGACTGTAGAGAAAATAACATCGGTCTCCTCCCATTTCTTAATAAAGCTGACATATTTCTTCTGCAGCTCTATAACCTTATATTTATCTGCGCAATCGTTATATTTTTTCCTGCATATGTTGTCCATCACTTCGTTAGCTAATATTTGCCTCGGCCCTTTGCGTTTCAACAAATAATAAATATTTGCGTGGATATATCCATTCTTTGCGGCAGCCAATGCAGTGAAAATCTCCAAATTGGGATCACGAATAAAATCTTCAGAATAAACAGCAGCAAACCAGCATTTAGCCACTAGCTCTGCCTCTGCGTAAATATTATCCGCAGACTTATCTAAGACATATTTTAGAATCCTGTTAAAGTGTCTTTTGACAAATGTGTATTCTATCTTAATTTTATACATGTTATTTCTAAACCATGGGCTTGGAAGACAACGAAGCCAATCAACAAAATTATTCTTTTCACACCACATCATAACCTCGTTATCTTCCCATTTATCGCATTTGAGCAGTCTATAAAAATTGAGGTTTAGCGGCAAGAACCCAGTCTCATAACGAAGATAATTTTTGCACTCTTCACGAAGATCTTTCACTACGTTAAAGTTTAATTCACAACGGGAAATTTCTGTAGAAAGGCACATATCGTGTAAAAACCGCTTGTATTGGTCTTCATTGTAAAGTGTTTTGCATATCTGAGGCACAATCTGAAGACCCTCACGCATTAGCAATTTCCCGCTATCGATAAAGTTCCTCGCCAAAAATTTCTGAGTTTCTAGATCCAACATATCCATTGGCTCCTCTGCGTCTGACGCAAATCTAAAATTAGAATTCAGTGCTCTTAGGTACAATATTTCTCTGCGCTCATCTAAACTCAGATGTTTTTCAATTATAATGGCATTCTCAGGCTTTGATCTGGAAGCTAAGTCCAACTGTTCGAATATCTGAGCCAAGTAAGTGCTGTTATGCAGTTTATAGTTGTATTTTTTGCTATAAAACATACAGATTTTCAACGTCATAATCCCATTTTCGAGTGGATTAAACCAAGGAAAGATTTGATAGACTAACATGTTTTTCTGAAGGTGAGTAATAAGGCTTTCACAGAAGAGTATGTAGTCTTTCTTATAGCGGAAGGAAGTTTTTGTTTTGGATTTCATCTTGCATAGCCTTTTTAGATATAAAAAGGTGTATACTTCGTCAGAAGGCATGAATACTATTGGAAAAGCTATAATATACGATGCAATGGCTTTTGCTTTCTCATCGATGCATCCAGAAAGCAAAATGTTGTCGGATGTGTTGTGAATGTTATTTTCTAAAATACTTAAGATTTTAAGAGAGCTAGGCAATTTTTCTGCGCGTTGAAGGCTTCTATACCTATCTTCCCAAGCTTCTGATGGTACTTGCTTAATATAGGAAAGAAGAAAATATTGCTTGGAGAGCATGCATCTAGTAATCATCTGCAATATTTCGGTCTTGTTAAAATACCAATGGCATGCATTTAGCAAGTCTATGTAAAAGATACGTTTCTTTAGAACATGCTCTTCGCTGATATTATCAACAGCTGCCATTAGGCATTGTATGATTTCATCATTGCTTTTGCAGTTGTCTATGATATTTTCCAAGGACAACTCATCATTTAAAATACTATCACCCATTGAGTTTCTCATAAAGCTGCCAAGAATGGCAGCTTTATCTTCACTATTTTCATTCAATAAAAAGAAATCCAAGCTTGCAAGCATCGAATTCTTGCCCTTAAACTGGCATTTATCAATACTAGACCTTATTTTCTGTGCATTCGCAACGGGCGCAGCTGTATGGCCTAGACAAGTTCTGATATCCCCGCCGTCATATTTTTTAAGTGCCTTGTAAATATACGCAAACTCATGGCATTTTGAGCTTTTGTAGAGACACTGCAGTGCATTTTCAAGAATATATTCTTCTGGCACAGCGCTTTTACACCCAAAACACCTTCGTTTATCATAATTATGGAAATACTCTTTATACCTTCTATAAAGATTAGACTTTGAGTAACAGCTCCTATGTGATGTACAGTGTTTTTCTGATGGGCATTGTTTGATATAAAAATTATAAGAATTTACAATTTCCGTTTTATAAGGATAGTCTGACACACCCATGATTTTTTCCAAGGTCATAGATGCAGGAAAAAGCTTTGTGTTCAATGGCTTTTCGCACCTCTCACAGTGCTTTTCCATCGTATGTACCTGATCTTGTATTCTTGCCATCTTTTCGTCTTCAGTAAGGTTGTTATCTTCAAGAGAATACTCTTTTAAATTTTTAGATTCAAGTCTGTCTTCTGATTTTATATCAGAGCTTTTTGTTAAATCAATGACAGTGTAATTACTGTAGGCAAAAATACTAGGTCTGCTTTGCGAACTGGCCCTGCTTTGTGATGAGATAGTGACATGTGCAATCACTATCAATGCTAGTTTTAAAGAAAACCTGAGCATTTTAGGGTCGCAAAATTTTTTATTGCTGCTGATTTTTTTGCAATAATTTGAGTTAGTGATAATAATAAAAGGTTTAACTGAAGAATAGATTGGTGAGGATGAGCATAGCTTTTAATTATAACAAAATCTTCAATATTAGATGATGTGCAAATTGCTTTCTGGCAAATAATAATCGCTGAATAGCCCTTCTCCCTGCAAACCTCATTATGATGATATTAAAAGTTGAATTATGAGAATTTTTTTAATTAAGCTGATTATTCGTGAGATAGTTTTCTGAAGGTAAATCCAAGATGTATGCTAATCACTCGAACGATGTGCTTGGAGATAAATGGAACAATAAAAATAGCACAAATAATTTAAATGGTATCATTTATTAAAAACTAAATTATAGTGAAAATATTATTCTTTCCCGCTATTTATGTAGTCGTATTGAGGCATTTGCCCGATTATACTTTACATATATCTGCAGTCACACTTAATAAGAGTAACACTATTAGTAATCGTATTTATTTACAGGGATAATAATAGTCTATTGCAGACTGAGGAATGAAGTCCAGTGACTCGGCCATTGCCCTGTAAAAATCTGCGTATCCCTCCCTGATGCTATTGAGTGCAGTCGCGTGCTTTACAACATCATCAAATAACGTATGAACTTCTGTTGTCTTTATTTCCTCCAGCTTTTCAACAAATGATCTTATTTTAATACTCATATCCAGCGAGGCGCACGATAACATAATATCGGTCTCTTCCCACTTCTTCACAAACTTGATATATTTATTCTGCAGCTCTAAAACTTTATATATATCTGCAAAATAGTAAAAACACTTGCTAATTAGGTTATCAGTCAGCCATTCCTTCATTAATTTGACATATTTGTTCTGCACTACTGAAACTTCTTTTTCAGCCACAGGCTCATTTTGATGCTTACTACATATTTTATCTAAAGCGCTATTGGCTATTTCCTGTTTTATACTTTTACGTTTCATCAAATAAAATATATTTGCATGGAAATATCCATTCTTTGCAGCAGCCAGTGCATTGAAAATATCCAGGTTGCTTTCATTATAAAATTCCCAAGAATCAACAGCATTCAACCAGCAATTAACTACTAGTTCCGCCTCCACACAGATATTGTGTCTTTGTTTCTCCAACACGTACTTTAATATCACTTTAAAGTGTCTTTTAATAAACTTGTTGTAGTTTCTCAATACCATTTTGTTATTACAGAACCTGACATTTGGAAGCTGACGAAGCCATTTTACAAAATTATTCTTTTCACACCACATCATAACCTCATTGTCTTGCCAATTCTCACAGTCGAGAAGATCATAGAAAACTGAATCCAGTGGCAAAAACCCCGCCTTAGAACGAGGAATATTCTTGCATTCTTTCATAAGATCGCTCATTACCATGGTTTCTATTTCACACTGGAGAATCTCGGGTGAATTGCACAGATCATGGAGAAAGCGCTTGTACTGCTTAATTGTACAGAACTGCTTGCATATCTGAGGCACAATCTGAAGGCCTTCAAGCATCAGCGATCGTCCTTGATTAACAAAACCTTCAGCCAGAGACTTCTGTGTCTTCTTGTCCAGCAGCTCCATTGGATTTTTTAATAAAAATGAAGAATTGCAGTTCTCTATCCGAAATGCCAATATTTCTCTTCGCTCTTCCACAGTCAGACATTTTTCAATTTCCTTTGCACGTCTGGAAACTTTTTTGAAATCATTATCTAACTGGCTGAATATGCGAGCCACGAAAGAACTTCTACGCACTTTATAGCCGTATTTTTTGCTATAAAACAAGCATATCTTCAAAAGCATAATGTTATTTGCCAAAGATTTTATCCGAGAAGCATTTTTGGATTCCAAAAGGACTTGCTGAAGCTGGTTAAGGAGGCTATCGCAGAAAAGAATGTGATATTTTTTATTGTGAAATCTATTTTTTCTCCCGGACTTCATCTTGTATAGTCTTTTTAAATAGATAAAGATAGGTGCCTGCTCTACAGCTATGTTGGTAAATGGTAGTACAGATATAATCGCTGATACTGCCCTTGCTTTCTTATCTATGTAACTATAAAGCAAAGTATTATCAGTTGTGCTTCTGATGCTATTTTCCAGAATATTCAGAATCTTAAGAGCACTAGGCAACTTATTTAGGCGATAATCCGACTCAAATAAATGTTTATAATGAATCGATGAAATTTCCTTAAGGCTTGAAAGAAGATAATTTTTGTTTGAGCGTATGCATTTAGTGATTAGCTGCAAGATTTGAGTTTTGTCAAAATACCAAAGACAGGTGTATAGAAGAAAGGTGTAGACAATCGGTTTCATTAGAGCGTGCTCTTCGCTGACAGCATCAACTGCTGACATTAAGCACCGCCTAATTTCATTGTTATCTTTGCATTTGTTTAAAAATGAACTCCAAAATGTTTTCCCAATTAAAATACTATCGCTGAATGAATATCTCAAGAATCTTCTTAAAACTGCAGCTTTATCTTCACTATTTTCATTCAATAAAAAGAAGTTCAAGCTTGCTAGCATTGAATTCTTGCCTTTGAACTGGCATTTTTCAATTTTTGCCTTTATTTTTTGAGCATATAAAACGGGTGCGTCTGTCTGGCTTAGACAAATTCTTATATCTCCGCCATCATAATCTTTAAGTGCCTTATAAATATACGCAAATTCATACGGCTTAGTGCTTTTGTAAAGACACTGCATTGCAGTTTCAAGAATATATTCTTCTGGCATAATAAGCATACAGGCAAAGCATTTTTTACTGTCATTTGCATCAAAAAAGCAAGTTTTAACTCTAGATAGATAGCGTCTTGAGAAACAACGCCTATGGTATGCACAGCGTTTCTCTGACAGGCATTGTTTGATATGGAAATCATAAAAATTTACAATTTCTGTTTTATATGGATAGTCTGAAGTATCCATAATACATGCCAGTGTTATAGACGCAGGAAAAAAGTTTGTGATTATCGGCTTTTTGCAATGCTCACAGTACTTTTCCATCGTTTGTATCTGAGCCTGGATCTTTGCCATCTTTTCTTCTTCAGTAAAGTTGTCATCTTCAAGAGAAAACTGTTTTTCATCTCTTGCGAGAATTCTGTTATCTGGTTCTAAAATAGTATGCTCCGATAATTCATGGACAGTAGAATTGCTAAAGACAAAAATGCTGGGTTCGCTTTGCAAATTGATACTGCTTTGTGAAGATATTGTGGCATGGGCTATCACTGTCAATGCTTGTATTAAGTAGTACTTGCTCATTGATTATGGGGGTATTTAAAAATTTTTGCTACCTGCTATTGCAAAAATTTGATTGGACAGAAAAAATAAAGGGTTTGATTAACGAATTTACCATTTTGCAAAGAAATAAAAAAATACCTAAATAAGCAAGGGAATTTTAATACTGTATGCTGTGTTCTGATGGTTTATTATTGACCATCTAACTAATTTCATTTATAAAAAATTGTACTTAGAAAAATTTTTCAACAATGTGTATGTATTCAATAAATCTACTAACAATTATGGATGGTCCTTCTTCATGTAATGCCCTGAAGGTAATATTAATACTAAAAAAATCTTGAAAAAGAATATTTTTAAAATCAGATGGATTTTTCGCAAGGCTGGTTTTATGTGAGTAAATCGATAATAGTTGTAACAATTCAACAAATATTGTTCAATAAACTATAACAATAATTGGACAGCTCAATTCTTCATTAATAGTTTTTATGTTTAACAATTTAGTTAGGTATTAATTTCATAATAGAGAGGAAGATTGTGTAAAATCCATTTTCACAGCCGGTCCCTGATTTAGAATATCTGAAATCATATTTAAAAAGCTATAGTTAATGGCAATGAGGTTTATTTACTAGGCACAATAAAGGTCAATTGCTGCTTGGGGAATGAAGTCCAGTGACTCAGCCATTGTAATATAAAAATCTCCATTTTTTTCTTTGATGTTCTTTAGTGCTGTCGCGTGCTTAACAAAGTCATCAAATAGCACCAGGAGCTCTGTTTCTCTAATTTTCTCTAGCTTTTCAATTGCTGATCTTATTATAACGCTTAGATCCATCGATACAGAAGATAAAATAATGTCAGTCTCCTCCCACTTCTTCACAAAGCTGACATATTTCTTCTGCGCCTCCAAAGCGTCATGCGCCTCGGCACAAACATTGTTATTATTTTTTATGACTTTATCAACCACTTCCTTGGCTATGTCAGATCCAAGACCTTTAAGGTTCAGCAGGTAGAATATGTTTGCGTGGATGTATCCATTCTTCGCAGCAGCCAGGGCACTAAAAATCTCATTGTTGCATTCACCATGTGCAACCATCCAGCACTTAGCCACCAGCTCTGCCTCCACACAAATGTTATCGCCTGTTTTGTCCAGCAAATACCGTAGTATCGTTTTGAAGTGTCTTTTCACAAACTCGTACTTATAATCAGAAACAGGCCTGTTCTTTTCATAGGAGGCATCTGGATGGCTGCGGAGCCAGTCGGCAAAGTTGTTTCTCACACACCACATCATGACCTCATTTTCCTGCCATTTTTCGCAGCCGAGCATTTCGTAGCATTTGGGCAGCAACGGCAAAAAGCCCGCCTCTGCTCGAGAATACTTTTTGCACTCTTTGAGTAGATCCTTCAAAACCCTGGTGTTTATGGCACATATCGGTAGCACTGGCGAGTGACACAGATCGTGGAGAAAACGCTTGTATTGCTCGCTCTTGCAGAACTTTTTGCATATCTGGGGAACGATCTGCAGGCCCTCCTGGCGTAGCGAGTGTCCTCTGCTTGTAAATTTCTCAGCAAGAGATTTCTGTGTCACTTTGTCTAGCAATTCCATCGGTTCTTCTAATGAAAATCTAGAATTGCAGTTCATTGCTCTTAGCGCCAAAATTTCTCTGCGCTCGTCAGGAGTCAAATGATTTTCTGCTCCAATGGTACCTTCTTGCTTTAATTTAAATCCATTATCTAGTTGCTTGAATATTTCAGCCAAAAAAGAGCTTTGGTGTAAATTGTAACCGTACTTTTTGCAATAAAACATACAAATTTTCAAATTCGCAATCCCATTAGTCATCGAATTTCTCGGAGAGTATCTTGATCCAGTAACGTTTTGATAAAGACAGGCAATGAGATTATCACAGAAAAGCTTGTATTCTTTTTTAGACTTTGCCTTGTACATTCTTTTCAGATAAATGTAGATAGACGAGTATTCATGGCGCACGAATTCAAATGGAACGGCAGAAATGTATTTTGCCATGGCATTTGCTTTTTTAATGATGTTTTCGTCGAGAAAGGTGCTGTCTGTCGTACTAGAGATGATGTTTTCTAAGACACTCAAAATTCTTCAGCCTCTGGGCATGTTTAATGAGCTGTTAAAGTATGAAAAAAGTTGGGCCTGCTCAACAGACAGCGATTGCTCAAGATAGGAAAGGAGAAAATACTGGTTAGAGAGGATGGCCTTAGAGACCAGTTGCATAATTTCATGTCTGTTGAAATAGCTAAAATATGCATACAGCAAACTGCTGACAAAAACACGTTCTCTTACCGCATTTTCTTCACTGATTATATCAACTGCATGTTGCAAGCACTGTCTGGTTTCATAAAGATCTTTGCAAGTAGCAGCGAAACTTCTCCAGAATACTAATTTATCTAAAGTACTATCGCTAAGCGCAAATCTTAAAAGTCGACTGAGAACATCCACTCTATTCTTGCTATTTTCATCCAACATACAAAAGTCCAAACTTGCAAGAATTGAATTTTTGCCCTTAAATTGGCATTTTTCAACTTTTGTCTTTATTTTTTGAGCATTCGCAGCGGGTGCTGCTGTCCGACCTAGGCAAGCACTGATATCGCCGCCATCATATTTTTTAAGTGCTTTATAAATATAAGCAAATTCATAGGGCTTAGTGCTTTTATAGAGGCAAACCAGAGCTGTTTCCGTAAAATACTCTCCTGACATAAAGCAGCTACAGACAGAGCACCGATTAGTGTCTTGTTCATAGAAATAGCCGCTTTCATTTCTAGAGCAATAGCGCTTCGAGTAACAGTACTTGTGAAAGGTTTCACATTTCCATGAGCATTGTTTAAAATGGAAATCAAAGGAATTTACAATTTCATATTCATACAGATAATCCGTTATTCCCATATTCTTTTCCAAAGTCATTGATACTGGAAATAGTTTTGTATGTATCGGATTCCGGCATAGTGAGCATAACTGCTCCATGACCTCTTTTTGGGCTTCAATCTTGGCCTTTTTTTCTTCTGCAGTAAAATTATCATCTTCAAGAGAATGCGTGATCATTCTGTAAGGCTGGCGTCTGTAGTGATTTTTTGTCTTATTGCTCGCTGAATCAATAACCGTGGAATTGACGTAGGCAAAAATACTGACTTCTTTCTGAGAAGTGGAACCACGAGCCAAATAAATAAAGACAATCAAAAAGACTAGTCCTACTGCTATCACTTTTAGTTTTACAGAAAATTTACTCATTGGTAGGGTAAAAATTTTGTCTCAGGATATTTTTATAAATTTTTAATTGAATGGTAGTAAAACAAAGTCAATTAATGAAGATTATATTTAAGAAGGACTAAGAATCATAGCAAAAGATACAATATTTAATGCATATGTAAGAATATTCATTTTACATCTCGATGAAATTTTAAAGATGAAATATGTGAAATTCATGAAAAGAGATTATTTGAAATCAGACGGATTTTCCATGTGATGTGCATTTATGAAACAATCGAAAAGCGATATCGAACAAACGACAGATATAGCTAGCTATGATTTCTAAAATTATAGAACGTCATGCGTCATTTTTAAATGATTTCATTTTATCAAGGAGCACTTTTTCAAAATAATATTATTGTCTTTAGGTAAGTTATTTAATAATTCCTCTTCCATGGAATGCATGGGTATTTAATTAATAAAATTTTTAAGATCATCAAATTATTGATATGATCATTATTATACAACACCCCCTTCCTAAGATGATGACGTGTCTCTCTTGACGTACTCTTTATTCATCCGGTAGACTGTTGACCCCTTAACAACCTGATAGGCATCATCGCCAATAAGCTTTTGAACAGTGAAGCCACTATGCCATTTTTCTTTTAGTTTGTCGCTCAATGCCTTCCTATAAATTAACACTGGGTCTCCTACGGCTATGTTTCTTTTAATGAGCCTCTTTCCTCCCTTGATCTCTTCGTCATATCTGGTTCTAAGTTTTTCTATATTATCATATAATCTTGGTTGATCGACTTGTGGGATGTGACAATGAGTTGTTTCATCTATAGGCAAACGCGGATGCTGCCTATTTTGTAATATATATGGGGATGTGCCCAATGCCCTGTGGTGAGAGATATTCATTGCATATACGGCCTTCTCAACTGTTGATTCCCATTTGTATCTGCCGTACTCGGATAATTTTTGAATTTTTCGCCAAAGAGATTGATTCGCTCTTTCTACTGCTCCTACAGTTTCATGGTGATCAGGAGAGTTGTATACCCATTCAAAGTTGTTATCTTTCGCCAAATTTTCACATTCTGTGTTTTTAAACTCCAACCCATTATCTGTCAGAATAACACTGGGTCTTCCATGTTTGTTTAGGATAAGCTCAGTTATACAGGAAATGATAGTATGTGCTTCTTTATTGTCGATCACTTTTGCTTCTAGCCATTTACTAAAGTGATCAATTGCCACAAAAATAAACTTATTTTTACCAGTCTTGCCTTCAATTCGGCCTATTAAATCTAATTCCCAGAGGTGATTGATTTGTGTTGGTTTTATTACCTTATTTAGTGTATTCCCCAATTTATTTCCTGACAATAAGCAAATTTTGCACTGGGATACATATTTATCGATCTCCTTGTATAGTGTAGGCCACGTATATTTATCTTTCATCAGGAATTTCATGTTGTTAGCAGAGGCATGGCCACCTGTAATATGGTAAGATTTGATAACATTATTTCTTTCTTCATCATTTAATAATATCGCGTTACATTTATTGTCATTTTCTTTTTCGGTGCTATATCTGCTTAGGGCATCGGCCCCATTTTCTTCTCCTTTGATATATTGGATTTCAAAATCATACTCCTGTAGTCGTAAGCTCCACCTAAGTATACGTGAATTTGTATTTTTGGCTTCTTTCATGAAAGTTAAGGCTTGATGATCAGTCTTTAAGATAAATTTTTTCCCAAGCAGGTATCTTCTAAATTTGTCGATTCCTTTTACCACAGCGAGTAGCTCTTTGTCTGTTATACAATAATTTTTTTGCGTCTCGTCTAAAATCTTGCTGAAGTAGTGCACTATTTTCTCATTACCTTCCTTGTCTCGTTGGCTTAATATAGCCCCTATGGCTTTATCAGAGGCATCAGTTGTAAGTATAAATTGTTCGTTGAAATTTGGTTGATATCTCATCGTATTTTTGTGTAATGTATTTTTTGCCTGTTTGAATGCGAGAGTAAGTTCATCATTCCATTCGATGATTTTCGTGCTCTTTTTATTTTCGCCTTTTAAAAGATTATTCAATGGCCCTGTAATTAGTGCCGTGTTCTCAATAAATCCTCGACAATAGTTCACAAGTCCCAAAAATGCCCTAAGTTCTCTGATGTTGGAGGGCTTCTTATATTCGTTTAGTGCAACTATTTTATCTGGGTCAGGTTTAACAATGCCTTTCGAGATTACAACACCTAATATTTTGATTTCCTGTTGTGCTATCTTACACTTCTTTTTATTCAGTATAATGCCTGCTGCCTGAAGTCTTTTGAAAATTTCATTTAAGTGTTCTTTATGTTCTTCCAAGTTGCGAGAAAAGATGATAATATCATCTAAGTATGGTATGACGTATTGGCCATTGATATCCTTGAATATAATATCCATTGTACGCTGGAAAGTCGCAGGGGCGTTACATAAACCGAACGGCATACGGTTAAACTCGTATAGGCCATTTTTCCATCTGAATGCAGTTTTGGGTTTGTCACTTTCATCTATGGATATTTGGTAATATCCACTCGTTGCATCAAGAATACTAAATACACTACAACCTCCAAGCTCGTCGATCAGCTCATCCAGTCTTGGCAATGGATAGTTGTCTTTCAAAGTAATATCGTTTAAAGCTCTAAAATCGATACATAATCTCAATTCACCAGATTTTTTCCTTACTGGTATTATAGGAGAAGCGAAGGAACTTGATGATGGTCTGGTTATTCCATTTTTAAGAAGTTTTTTTACTTCCTGATCTAACTCTTCCTCCCAGAACTTAGGTATTGGTAAGTTTCTTTTTACCACAGACTCGTTTGTAGATAATAATATTCTATGTGAAGCCACTTTACATCTCATTGTTGAATCTAACGCATCGGAAAAAAGTTCTTTGTATTTGTTTACTACAATGTCGACGTTTATACTATTGATTTTCTTTTCTTCTACCTTTTAATTCTTCAACGTTGATAATATTTTTTGTTCAATAGCATGTTTATTAGTTAAAATGGTATCTATCCCTAAGATTACATATGAGGATGGTTTATTCTTTATTACCAACGGGCTCCACTTTAGTGTATGGTCCCCGATAGTGATTTTAGCATCGTGTAATTTACCCATCATCTCCATAGGTGTCCCGCATGCTGATCTTAGTTTTTCTTCCGATGGTTTTAATGTAATTTTGTTTATGTCAATGTGCTTGATGTTGATAAGTGATACATCGGCCCCTGTATCGATAAGTACTGGTATTTCCTGGCCGTTAAAACGTGCTGTATAAAAGAATGGGTTGCTTATAGTATTTATGCTATGCAAACACGTTGAATAATTGTTAATCATTTTATTATCACCGCTTTCCTCAATTTCTTCGCTGATTTCAACTTGATTAATGGATTTGTTTGAGGTTGTTTTTTTCCATCCTTGCTTTTCAAGCTGTTGGATAACCTTGCAGAATTTTGTGGAGTTAGATCCTTCACCGTGTAAATGGCAATATCTTCGGGATGGGCCAGCCCTCTGCTGATTCTTTTTAAAAAATGCGTTGCATTGATTTTCGCTCATATCCCCATTGGTGCTTGAGATCCTCCCAGTTATTTTCTCTGGAAAAGCCATCCATGCTGCATCTTCTCCTTGCTTTAAAAATTCATCCCAACTGCTTCCACTTTGTGCATTATGCAGCAATATAGATTTTATTCCTGCCGGAACTCTCGCAATCACCTGTCTCATTAAGTGAGATGTGCTGATTCCTTTAGTGAGATTGATCATTTTTGCATCTTTCAATAACTGTATTAAATCATCATATGTTTTTGCCTCATATGTATTCAAAAATCTTGCCAAGGTCTCATCTGATTCTCTCGTGTTGCTAAATCTACTTATTAGCCCTTCTTTTAATCGTTCCCAGTTCAATTCGATGTCTGAACCTATGAATGATATTCCCCAAGTCTTTGCCTCAAGCCTAAGACTTAAAATTGTTGCTTTAACTATAGTTTTCTCGTCAATTTCTAATAGTCTCCCGATAGCCTCAATGCCTGCTACCCAATTGATAATGTTCTCCTTACCGTCTCCGCTGAACTCACCTATAGACTTTAA
>JALPMN010000580.1:0-23014 GCA_024243835.1 Enteropsectra breve | reverse complement strand
TCATGTATCCAAAATTAAAACAGCTGTAAAAATAAAGTAAAGTCGCAAAATTAAAACTCTGAGCAATAATTTTATAATTTACATAAAAGCAAAAAGCATAACTCGTATTTTACTACGTAAATTTGACTAAGATGCTTCTATCTGCCGCGTGATGCTTCTTTAAAACCTATAATTATATTTTAATCACATTTTTACTATTAGCATCACTATCCCCAAGCTGCTACTATATAAAGCCATCTTAGTAAAAAATATTTAAGATGCATTTTACATCTTAGGCATTACTTAATTATAAAGTATGATTTAATGAAGCCCATTATTTTTTGTCGTGAGGATAATTGCTGCTATTTTAAGAAGGAAAATACCTTTTAAGGCAGCTAATAAATTATAGCTCAATTAAAATCAAAATAAAACTATAAAAGCAATTAAATAAGAAAATGCTATGAGGATAGACACAAGAAGGTGTTTTGTTGCTATGCTCTCAGAAGCAGTAAGATGCCACTCCGCTTCGACCAACAAGGCTGTAAAGCCTGTTTTAAATCCCAAAAGCTCCTTCTATAAAAAGCTTCCAGATATCGAAGAATCTTCCATTACATCATTTGATCAGCTAGAGCCTAGCGGTATTAGCACTGACCCACTAAAGATGGATGAAAAAGAGCAAGACGAAGCAAATGGCTTTGATTCTAATGAAAAGCTATATGGTAGCGCTCCCTGTCCATTGAAATGCCTCACGAACAAACATAAAAACTGCTTTCTAAATGCAGCCCTGCAGACCCTTGCTTGCAACAAGCCCTTGGTTAATATTTTGTCTAAAAACAAACTGTCAATCCAAAGCAAAAGTGATGCTTTTCCTATATGCAACTTTCTTATTGATTTTCTTGAGGATTATTCTTGCAGTGGGAAAAAATATGTTGAAATGGAAAAATACACAGGCAGAATATACAATTTGCTACAAGTTACTGCCGATCAAACAGACAACATCGGCTTTTTTTCTATTTTGCTTAAAGTGCTATCCACTGAGCTGGAAAAAGATCTATGTAGTTACAGAGATGTGTTAAAACAAGTTTCTTTCAAAATGCTCCTGTTTGATGAAAATAAAGAAATGCGCTATGACTGCGGAAAACTCAATGAGGCAGACAACGCGCCCTTGAACTTAAAGAACAAACTTGCTTTCCTAAATGAAAATGGGTTAGCTGAACAAAGGATCGGCAATTCATTTGAAATTACCCCAAGTGATCAAACACTTGAAGATTTATCAGACTCTATTTCCAAAGATTTGGAAGAAAAAAGAGAAAAACTACACCAAGAAGCACATGACACACTAACACGCAATAATATTGATGTAAAGTTTGAATATGAAGTTGAAATGCCAAATACACTTTTTTTATACAACAAAAGAATTATAAACCCTGCCAGTGATGCATTTTGCCTGAGGGGAGGTGCATCTCCAGATGAGGTACTATCTGTGGAGAAGAACAAAGATGAAAAGAAAAGTAATTCAGCAAATGTAGAACTTAAGACGGAAAATCAAGATAATATTCTTGCTAATAGCACCACTAAAGATACACAGCCAGATATTTCCAAAAGTAAAAGTATTGTTGAGGATACAGCGCTTCAAACAAAAGTCAAAGTAGTTGATGAATTCGTTTCTGAAAAAAATGATGTTCTGCCAGAAAACAAGGACGGAAAAGTGTTTGATTTTGGTTCCGAAGCAGCAACCACTGAAAGCAATCCTGTAAACATACAACAACCTTATGCGTCATCAAATGAAGCTCCACAAAATACACCCGCTATTGCTTCTGGCAACGCATCTGAAAATGATAATGATGATCCACTTGCTACACAGCAGCATGCTTCAAGTTCCTCACTCTTAGCAAGTAGTGAATTAAATACAGAAACTAAAGATGAAAATCATCTGACAGCTCCTAAATCTCTAGATGAAGATGAGCCGGTCCATAATAACATGAATAATACTATAAAGAGGATTGAAAAATCACTTCAGCAGGACCAGATTAATAATCTCGACGAGGAGGACACTCTGCTACAGAAAGCTTTGGATACTTTCGACTTCGAAGAATTAAAAACATTAACGGAAAATCTTATTGAGGCTGCTGAAGAAAACTGTGCAGAGCTTTATGAAAGACTAAAAAATACTGAGAAAATGATGATCAAAAAGTACGGGGAGAGTTCATTAGCTAATAAAACTGATAAATTAAAAGAAAAGAAAGCGGAATATGAAAAAAACATTAAAACACTAAAAGAGGAAAATAATGATTTAGATGAGCAGATTCTTAAGGAAATGCAAAAAATTGAAGCGGCTAAACGAATTAAAAAGGAATGTGAGATGGAGCTGGGGGCTGCCAAAAGGAAAAAGGAAAATCTACAAACTATAAAAAAGTATTCTGAATACTCCAAAATGAGATTTAAAAAGCTGTTAAATTTTTATGAATCAAAGGATGTCCGCAACTCTGAAGTAAAAAAACATGTTTCTTCTAATGACAATCAGCATACAGAAACAAATCCTCATAAATCTTTTAAATCATTTGAAATCAGAGAGTTTACAACTTTCACAGTTCAGAACAAAACGTTCATCTATCGAGTGGTTGCGATAATAAACCATATAGGTAAAAATTGTGATGATGGGCACTTCAATTCTGTTGTATGGAGAAATGGGAATTATTATTTGATTGAGAATGAAGAGATATTTAAGCTACATGATGGTTTGGAGCAGTTTAAAGATGTTATTGACTCTAATGCGGTTTATGTGATGCTTGAAAAAGTTTAAATTTAATTAAAAGATGTAAATAGACATAGTTAAAATTCATTTTAGTTTAATTATATTCAACTATTATCACCACCCTTTTCAAAATTCTCTGAATTAAACTTCAACAAATATTTATTTGGCATTATCAGGAATATCATCGTACTAAGAATGAAAGGCCAAACTATTACATTTTAGTCTTGTTTCGCAAATGACTAATTTCAGTATAGCTTGAAAGGTACTCTTTATTTATTGCATTTTAATTAAAACATTCCTAGATGGAAAACGTATGTTTTTAATGCTATTCATAGAATCAAGCAGAAAAAAATTGAGACTGGTTTTATGCTTCAAATATGCATGAAATAACTTTTCTAGTGGTCTTTTAGCTTTAATGGATTGATAATAAATCGTTTACTATTTTGCACAGTATATGATTGTTTTAATAATAAAAGATTACATCATTTAGGGTATATTTAAAGTTAGTAATCAAAATAAAAGTATATAAGCAGCTCAGAGAAATAAATCATGCAGACAAACAGAAGATATCTTAGCATATTGTTCTTTCTAGGATACAGTTTTTGCCTACGAAAGAACTACATTTTCAGGGAAGAACTGGAGGAATGGTATCACTTACACAAATGTACACATCTTAGTCAGATGAAGAATATAAGTACTGACAGCATAATAAGCCTGTTTTACCTGCAGGAAATCCTATATTCTCCATATTCGGGCCGGCTATTTGGCATGCTGCTACCACCACAGATTACACGTAAAAGAGAACATAAAAAAAGGCCACCTGCTTTTGCCAGCGACATGGAAAAGAGAGATGAGCTGATTCTTTCATTTTTACCAAAAATAAATGGTATATTCAAACAGGAGGATGATTTTACTGATAAACACTTGCCTTGCATACAACTTCAAGAAAGCAATTCAGATTCTTTACAGCCAGATATAAAAAGGCAAGAGCCTCTTTTAAATGAAGAAAAGGACATTATATTAACAGGAGCTATACCTGGCGAAAATATCCCGACAGAAGATATTTTAGGGGATGAAAGCCTGACTATCAATCAATTAAACGAAGCTTTAAATGAAATAAAGCAGTCATCATTTTCCTTATCCCTTGAAAAAAGCAGTCTCCAGGTATGGCCATGCAACAAATACAATAACTTTCTGTTCGAACTCAATAATAAAAATCCGAGACAAATGGCTCCGTTAGACCTGGAGCAGGACGAAAACTTTTGTTGTTTGAACATTATTTTTCAGCTTATGCTTGCTGACATAAATTTTGGCGCATTTCTCATATCAAATACCACACAGCTAGTAGTAAGTTCAAATCTCGGCTTACTGCAACTGCTCTACGATTTCATTCAGAGCGAAAATACGGGATGTTTGCAAAAGAATATCCAGGTTTTCTTCAGAGCCTTGCACGATTTATTCGCAGGAGATGCTGAGAGCCTTAAATCTAACTACAGTATCGGTATTTTTGACTGGTTTACAGAACGTCTTAATAATGAAACTGCGAAATTACCCGCCGACAAAAATAGCAGCCACAATTATAGCAAAATACGTTTTAAAAGGGCGCTTGAGGTACATAACAGCCTATATGATCTTGAAACTCTTTTACAGAGCAAGCCTGAATCACCAACAATAAGTGAGCAAGCTCTGAAAATTAGGAATTTTGTCCCATTTTGCACAAAGGAGCACCATTTTATAAGTTTAAATAGACCCGTCTCTTCTTTACAGGAGGGACTAAATGTTTATTTTGAAAGGGTTTATAAAGACTATCAGATTCAAATGAAAAAAGAGGCTTTGGCACTGCAAAATAATGGCATCCAAGACATCAAACTCAAATACATTGTCGAGCTACCACAGATAATAATAATAAGATGCTGTTACGATAAGAGTGAAGAAGCTTTACATTTCTTCGAAGATCAAATAATTACCGAATCAGGAAAAATGATACAACTTGTACAGGAAGAACAGATTGAAAATGAACTAAATGCGGAAAGTATTGCTGTCGCGAAAACGAGTTATTCGAATCAAACGCGAAGCCATGACACTGTTGAGGAAAAAATGGAAGAAGCAGAGCATGAAGATCTGAACTCGCTAATAAATCAGTTCCAGAAAATTGAAAATGAGATTGAGCAAGCGAAAAAATTACTTGGCACTAGAGAAATTGCTAAATATGTTGAAGTAACTCAGCAAATACTAAAAGCAGTAATCAAAAAAGGAGATGAACTATCAGAAAGTATCGTGGAAAGAAACTCGAAACTGAATGAAATTATTGATTTACAAGAACAGATAAGCGACCAACAAAATTCACAGGCAGAGCTAGTAAAGAAGAATGAGGAATTACGCAAACTGCATGCTAAAGCTATCGAAGACAAAAATAAATTGGATAACTTGATTGAGAAGACAATAAAGGTGGTTGATAAGCTCAGTGCTGATTATGAAAAGCACGAAAGCGCAGCGATTATATTTGATGCCAAGAATATCAATGAGTGGTTTTTAAAAATGAAAAGATTCTACAATGAAAGAATGATAGCAGAAAGCGATCAAAATATGAAATCATTCATAGGATCATTCCTAAATGCCGACTATCTCAAGAACAGTAGTAAAGAAAGAAGCCTTTGTCTCCACAAAAAGAACAAAGGCGGTGTGCCCCTTTCATATGAGCCTTTGAATACTAAAGAGAGAGATTATCGAATCCACACTAATGTTAATATTACTTTGGATGTAAATTCTTGCAACTATCAGATTAAAGGCGTGATTTCACAGGAAGAAAGTGATGATAGCACAGGGCACTCTGAATGCATAATTTTACAAAATAATAAATATTATGCCATGAGGCATACAGGCACAACGGAGGCTGTTGTTGATGAAGGTGTGCTTCAATGCAATAAAAAACCAGTAAGAATTATTTTACAGAGAGTGGACGATTAAATAGTGTGTATGTGAATTTATAGTTTACTAATAATCTTATATCGTTAAAAATATGTTCAATTTCTTAGTCTTTGGCACTGAATGAGAATATAGAAAAGCGTTATGATCAAGTCCTTTCATAAAATTATGCATTTTATAAAAACGTTTTATCATCTTAGTAAAAACTGAGTTAATTTTATAGCTCTTATTGTATATTTTCTTGGCTAAAATGCCGATGTTTTGTCTTTTGATCAAATGTATTTTTGTTAATTTCTTCAGGTGAAAAATTTTAAAATCAGTTGGGGGTTCACATGGCAGGCATGTTCAATGGAAAAACTCTTAATGTTTTAACGCTAGTACTGCTTTGTGCCAGCACACGCATTGAGCTTTATAACGAAGAACAGAGTGGGCTGTTTCTTGAAGAGGAAAAAGTTAAATGTTCTTCATACCTTGAGGAGAAAATGGCAGCACAAAGAGCATGCGATACCAAAATACTCCATCAGGTCGAATCGCCTGATGTCAAAGAATTGGATTATTTTTTCACAGAAAACGAATGCACTGAAGAAGAAAGAATAAAGATAAAGGTAGAACTTGATCTAAATGCCGTGGAGCTCGTTTACAAGCTAAATTTTAGGTTAATCAGCAAAAGAGACTCTCTTAGGATTGCAAAAGTGGAAGACTTTTGCCATTTGATCGAAACTTACAAAAAGCTGCGATTTAAAAAATCAGGCAAAACAAAAACTGACAGAGAGGTGGCTGGCATCGTGAACAATGATTTGCAAATCGAAAAGGTCCACAAATATCAGCAGAAATGTGATAAAATGATGATATGTGTGAATGAGCAGATTGAGCTTTACAATAATGTTATTTTTGCAATAAACATCATATGCTTGCTACAAGATCGGACTGTTTTAAATGCACTCAAGCAAGCTATAGTTTTCAGAGAAGGAAGATTGCAGTTATCCCCTGAGCGCTTAATATCATTCGCGCCTGACTTTTTTGTTAAAACTCCAAATCTTTCTTTAAACAAGAGGATTGCCGAAGTCTTAAAAGGCTGCTCAATAATAAAGTCTGCACTCTATTTGATAACCATAAAGAAAAACAAAGAACTGTGTGACACTACTGATTTTATAATTCAGCATCCCTTGGTATCACAAAGCGTTATTGATTCTTGCCAGGCAGTGGAAATAAAGGCAAATAACGCAGCTCCAGCAGAAATAGATTTCATTGAGCAAGCAAATACAATGCTTTCTGCAGAGAATAAGATAAAGATGCTTAAAATAACCATTCCAGATGAGATAACTATAGAGTTTTTAGAAGCTGTTTGCTGTTTAATGGCACTAAACAGGCAAGTACGCAAAATAAGGATAGTTTGCAATGTATTGAATCGAAGTAACGAAGAAGACTACAAAAATGCTAAAACAGTAGACGCTATAATTAGTGCTGCAAAAATGAATTTGCTCTATGTTCAAGAAATAGTGATTATGGGCCAGCGTTCGCTTGCTCTTACGACAGTTGAAATGCTGGGTAATTTTAATCTTAAAAAACTCGGATTGCTCGGAGTAGATGCTTACTTTGACTACATTTATCTTTATGATATATTTTCCATTGATTGTAATTTGAAAGAAAGTATTCGTGTGTTCCTGGGAAACTATGGGGCATATTTGCTTCTGAATGAAATGCTGCCCGAAAACAGGATAAGACAGGCTGAGTTGCTACCGGCCATGCAGCTTGAGTGCAAAGAGATTTTCATAGAGACAATTAAGCACTGCAGAGCAATGAGCCTGTACTTTGAGCAGGGCAGTATTGTTCCTACCAAAACAAAGCATACATCGCATATTGATCTTAGGCTGTTAAGCTTTGGAGAAAATGTAAAATTGCTTGATCCAAGTGCTGCCGTAACAGACGTAAAAGATGCTCTTGTAGCGAATGGGTCCATAGTGGTGCATTTCAATTTAGGAGAGATTTATAAAGATCTGCTGGTATTGCCCGAGCAGTCAAATAGTGCAAAGGGACTGGGCATAACCATAAATAGCTTGAATGCTGAGAGTATTTCTGCCGTCATTTCTAATGTTTCATCTGTAATCGACAGCATAAGATATTTGGTGGTGGACTGTTGCTTGGACACTGATGATAGTGATTTTGATTCGATGCTCAACGAATTTGTATACCTTTTGGTGATAGAATTAGCTTCTTTAACTGTAGTGGAGCAAAAGATGGAGAAAAAGATTATTATAAGATTCAAAAATGAGGTTTCCACAGAAATACTAGAAAAGATAGCTGCTGATTTTAATATTTTTAGCACTAAAATTGAGAAAAAGCTACCAGCTTGCGTGTTTGACCAAGTTTATTTTGAAAATGCTAATAAAACATAAATAGCAAGAACTTCTTAATTTAGTTTTCTTTTTCATTAAAATCTAAAATTTACGTGTTGGCAATGCTCAGGATTTTTTTACATGCAACTTTTTGAAAAATATTGTTTTCTCGAGTGCGATGTAAACTTTCGGTATGTAAACCACACAGTTTTCTGCTGTTTATCCATCGTCTCTTTAATTGTGTGTGATTGCTGATCGCACTAAAGAAGTTATTAAGTAGTTCAATTTACATTGCTTTAAACTGAATCATATAAATGATTCACAAGAAAGACTGGCTATAACCTGCACAGACAGACATTTCTTACTATAAATTGTATATGTGTGTATTTTATTTTTACTTTTCACGCTTAATCTCAAGCTTTATTAGTGCGAATAATTTTTTTAATTAAAAATTTTTGATCGGAATTTATAAAATTAAAATTTTTTTTAATTTATAGTTTTTATGCTAAATTAACATTTCTATTGATAAAATTGGGTTTTTATTTTCAATATGTGCCGAATATTTGTATTTTTATATCAAATATGTTATAAATACTGTTAATTCTCATGATTGATTATTAAAAGTCGTTAATTAAAACCGTTTATAATATTTTCAAATTTTTCACCCATGATAGGATTGGTGAGTAACGGCATACACCTTTTTAAGTTTTTCCTCCTCGAAGAATCTGTCCATGGATTATTGGTCATACCTACAATGGAAGAAGTAGTACTTAAATCAAAAGAAGTAGAACCTACAACAGAAGAAGCAACACCTGCAGTGGAAGATACCAATGGTTCGGATAAAGCTAAAAATCAAGTAACAGAATGTGGTATTTGCCTAGAAGCTGTATATCTAAATGATAATGATACAACCCCTATCGATGATAACACTATCTTGTCTGCTCCTCTTTTAAAATACCGTTTATTGGACCAGAACTACTTGCGCTGCAATGATTGCAGGGTGATTCTACATAAGAACTGCCTGCTGCCTGCTTTGCGCTATAATTTTAGATGCATCTTATGCAGAAAACCGCTCCCTGAGAATCTCATTTTTACACTGCTCTTTGATTTGTTGATGGTTTTTGTTGCCAAGAATCAAACCATTAACTATTTTGAGCAAATCAGCCCGTATTTCTATCAAAAGTTGCCTCCTCAGAATGTTTTGCTCGATATTTTCTTTTATGGCGGTAATGCTGAGGTTTTAAGCGATCCGATAGCAAGAAAAGAGATACATATGTATTTAATTACGCAAAAATATATTGAAGAGCCGATAAAAGAAGTCTTACAACAAACTTTATTAAAACAAGCTGAGTGCGATATCATAACTGCAGCGTCACTTTTGAAAATAACAGACACAACCGAGAGACTTCAGCATTTCATAAGTTTCTGCGATCTTTTGCCGACTCTCGGCGCTGAAGAGATTAAGAATTTTATTTCTGCAGTGATGGAGTCTAAACACCTCAAGTCAATCGCCTTCTTTGAGAATCTTCTACTGAATTCTTTCGTATTTAAAAAACTATCACTTTGTGAATTTGAAACTGGTTTTGAGTCTGCAAACAGCTTCAAATCAATTACTAATGATGCAAGTTTAATTGATTATCTCAAGATCCTTGAAGCGGAATCTCATTTCGAATATTTTAAAAATACGAAAATACATGCGTTCGATGCTTTTATACTAAAAGCAGCAAATAGAACAAATGAATTCGACCTCCGGCTATTCGATGTCCTGCTGGAGAAGGTTCTTGAAAATAATAAGGAGATTACGGATGCAATGAAGCAAGCAGGGACATTCCAAAAGCTCCTTAATGAAAAACTGATAAAGAACATTGGTGATGCGCTGAATATTTCTTTGTGGATCGCAGATAACACAGAATACTCAATAAGTGCAGTCACTAATAAATTTATGCCTTACATTCAAAAGTACTTTGATGTGTTTGATAGAAGTTCGAAGGCATTTAAGCAAGAAACCCTTGAGAGCACAATTAACTTTATCAATGAAAACTGCAAGAGCGAAAGAGCCTTACGGCTTATATTAAGAGCATCAATGGAGGATACTCTTTACAGTGGTAGGTTATATGAAATTATTCTTCCAGCATTTCAGAGAGATCGTGATCAGTTTTTCAAGATGATTGATATTTTTATTAAGCTGAAGTATCTAAAAATTGAGAGCTTGGTCTTCTACAGACGATTTTTTGGATTTAGACATTATGATATGAATGTCTATGATGCAATAAGAAACAGACTTGGAGTAAACGATGCACAAACAAAGGAGTCAGCATCCGCGCTCGTCAAAGCGGTTAAAAGAATCAGAAGATGCCTCTCAAATTAAAGATTATTATTCTTATTTTTAATCTTTTGCTTGATTTTAGTGGTATGTGAATTCCTTCTTATCATAATTATCATCCTCAGACATCTGTCTTAAGTCTTTATACTTTTAAAATGATACAACAGTATAAACAAGATACGTAAAATACTGCAACTAGCTGAGAATTCAAAATGCCACAAAAGAATGAAAGATATTCAGTGATATTATATGTATAATTGGCGATGCTTTTAGAACATTAGAAATTCTACTGATGCAGTATATTAACGGCATTAATTTAGTCAGAGCTTAGCAATTAGAATGCAGTAGATGCTTCAGAAATTAGCTAGGAAAACATTTTACTGCATCGAAAATAATTTAAACTTAGCTATTATTGTCTTGTAACAAATTTTTAGTGCAAATGTTACAATTCAACTAATTGATCAATGATCATTAATAGTTGAAATAATTTTGATGCAAATCAGAAGTTCCAATTACAAAACGCAAAATTAAAATAACTTTAACGATAATTAATGTTCTTATTCATCATTTTATTATAAGCTTTTTAAGCTCAAAACGTAAGTCTAAGCTGTCAAAATATTTAATCAAAATATCTAATGAATTTTAATTAAGTTCTAACGTATATAGCAAGAAATTCAACAAACATATTTGTCGTATAAATATTCTAATTAATTAAATACCCATCTATGAACAACTCGTCTTATCTTAATACTTCTGCTAATTGCGATATGGCGTCAACAAAGGTTCCTTCAGTTCAGCCATTCACAGGGGCATCAAATGAGGATGTCACTACTTGGATTACGAACTGTAAGTTCTTATTTACTCTCTACGAGCTTGACGATAAAGCGGCGATGAAAGTAATTTTCTCGTCTCTCAAGGGAACAGCATTCGACTGGGCCAGGGAAACCCTCACCCAATCTCCTGATACTTCAGCATCTGAATTGCTTATGCAACTAAGCCGTAGATTCTTAAGTCGTTTAAAGATTACTGAAACTGCTCAGCGCTTCTTATCTGATCAAATTCCAGAAACAAGTGAAAATTTTTTTCTGATGATGAAGGATGCAAACTATCTGTACGATAATGCGTATATGTCCCTACATGCTCTAGCAGACCGCATAATTTCAAGGTCACC
Source organism: Enteropsectra breve (assembly GCA_024243835.1). Taxonomy (NCBI): domain Eukaryota; kingdom Fungi; phylum Microsporidia; genus Enteropsectra; species Enteropsectra breve. Next base: position 11,525 of record JALPMN010000580.1, on the reverse strand, counting down.
GTCAGAAATACGCATAGCCCTGTTTAATTCCGCAGGAAATGCTAAAAATATGTTCGATTTTTCAAAATCAGTGGAGACGGTCATTCCTCTTGCATATGGTAGAGAAGGAAGTATGAATGCAATAAAGGTAACAATAAACCACACCGAAACATCAAAAAAAGTGATAGTTTCAAAGAAGATTAAGTATTGCGAGCTGCATGAGAAAAAGGGACACTCCACAGAAGAATGTATTTCGCTACAAAAGCTTAAAAAAAAGGATGGGTTAAATCATCAAATGAGATCCATACTAACAGGGTTGAACATGAATCCTCAGAAGATAACTATCAAGTAAATCAATCATTCTATTTCTCTTTTAGTAGTCCAATTTGTAAAAATAATCCCTTTTCTTTGACAGGCACTCTAATGGAAAGAAAGATTCCCATTCTCATAGATACAGGCGCTGACCTGTCACTGGTATCAAGACAATTACTTCCGCCAAATTCCAGCATCCAGAAAACGAGCCAGACAGCTCGAGCTGCGAACGGAAGCCAAATACCAATTTTAGGTTCCCTAGAAAACCTCATTATAAAAATAGGTACAATGGACATTCACGTGCAAAGAGCACTTGTAACAAGTTCAAATCTAAATCATTTCTTGTTGGGAGCACCAGAAATAGTTCGCCACCCAGAGCTAATCCCACAGATTCTAAAAATCAAATGCAGCAAGGAGGAAGCATCTAATGCTCACAAAAGATCTACTCAAATATCTGTGGTGCAGTTTAGCAATAATAAACTGGATAGCCAAGCCGAAGAAATAAAAAGAAAATTTTCTGATATTTTTATATCCGAAATTTCGCCATCAAAACTCTGCTCAATAAAAAAACATTCAATCAATACTGGCGACCATGCACCAATCTGTCAAAAAGAACACAGAATCCAAATGCATCTGGAAGATAAAGTAAGCACCGAAATTGAGAGACTAAAAGCGCAAGGAATAGTTCGGCCATCAGAGAGTCCGTGGAGATCAAGCCTGGTAGTCGTACCAAAAGATAACGACAAAATTAGACTATGTGTCGACTACCGAGCTCTTAACGAAATAACCATCAAAAATGCTTATCCATTGCCGAGAATTGATACGATCATTGATACACTTGCAAAGGCGGAGATATTTTCAGTAATGGATGCGACATCCGGCTATCACCAGATAGCTCTTGAAGAGGAGGATATAAAAAAGACTGCATTTAGCTGGAAGGGCGAATTACTGGAATATACACGCATGCCATTCGGTCTATGCAATGCTCCCTCTACATTTCAATCAGTAATGAATACTGTCCTTAAAGAAGAAAACTGGATCTTCGCAATCCCCTACCTTGACGACATTATTGTATTTTCTCAGTCTATTGAGGAGCATAAAAGACATCTCGAAATTATATTGGGTAAAATAAAAGCAGCGGGTCTTTCATTGAATAATAATAAATCAAGATTCTTCCAAACAGAAGTCGAATTTTTAGGTAACGTAATCTCTAGAGGAACAGTGAAGCCTGACCCAAAGAAAATTCAGGCAATAATCGAATGCCAGCCTCCAAATACCTTGAGAGAACTTCGTTCTTTCTTAGGCCTAGCAAATTTTTGTAGCCCCTTCATTAGGCATTTTGCTTCAATCGCATCACCTCTGACGGACTTACTGAAAGGAGAGACAAAAGCAAGTCAAAAGAAAATCAATTGGACTTCGTGGGCATCAGAAGCATTTAAAACGTTAAGAACGGAAATCTCAGAAATAACAAGCAGAGCACAGCCAGACAAAGACAAAGAGTTTATCTTAACAACAGATGCTTCTGACACAGCAATGGGAGCAATACTATCTCAAATGGACAACGCAGGAAAAGAAAGAATTATCGCATGCTTTAGTAAAAAATTTGTAAAGGCTCAGCTGAATTACTCAACTACAGACAAGGAAGCTTTAGCTGTGGAAAAAGGGATCCTTCATTTTGATCACTATCTCAGAGGAAAAAAATTCACGTTAAAAACAGATCACCAAGCGCTACAGTATATTAAAACGGCATCTAACCATAATAGCCGAATACTGCGGACAGCGTTAAAACTCCAGGAGTATGACTACAACCCAATATATATCAAAGGGGAAACTAACATTTCTGACATTCTCAGCAGACCAATCCAAAATCATTCAATACAGACAGTACAAACAGCAGAATTACAAAAAGAACAGAAAACACAGATATTGGAAAATTTTCATGAGTTGTTAGGGCATGGTTCAGCCTCAAACATGAAGTTTCTTATAAAGGATCATTTTAATTGGGAAGGCATACATGGAGAAATTGATACACTAATAAAAGAATGTGTAATATGCAGTAAAGCAGGGGAAGCACTAGTAAACTCAAAGAATCGAGTAATCGTAACGTCTTTTCCTAACCAGCTATGGGAAATCGATCTAATAGGAAGAATACCAGATAAAAATGGTAATAGCGATTTTATTTTCATAGCAGTAGATCATTATACAAAGTGGATGGAAACAAGAAGAATAAAAAATAAAACAGCATCTGAAGTTCTTAAAGCGATTAAAGATCTTATAATAAACAAACACGGAATTCCTAATAAAATAATAAGCGATAACGGATTAGAATTTCGTAATGAACAAGTGACGAACTTACACAAGGAACTAAATTTCGAATGGGAATTTTCATCTCCCAGGCATCATGAAACAGTTGGCGGTGTTGAAAGAGCTAATCAGACTCTGATGAGAACTTTAAAGAAAATAACAAACTATGGCAGACTACCGTGGGCCAAATATCTCGAGAAAGCAACAGAGGCATATAATATCTCACATCATAGGGGTATTAATACGTCTCCATTTATTCTTAAATATGGAAGGACACCAAAACTATGCATAAACGGGAGTGAGACCCAATCTAAAGAGTATTCAAAAGAACAAATAATGCGAATGAGGGACGAACACTTTCTGCAGTACCAGAAATCAATCGAAAAAGGAGTTAAAGAAATTAAAACTAACCTGGAGGTGGGGGACCACGTTCTCATTTTCAACCCACCTCTATCGGAAAAACTAAAAGAAAAGTGGCATACTGGCTATAAAATAATAAATAAAGTAGATCCGGATGCTTACATCGTTATAAAAGATGGAAAAGAATATAGGATAAACAAAGCACATATAAAAAAAGATCACTCTGAAAGGACTAAAACAACGGGGGGAGGAAGTGTCGTATAAATATTCTAATTAATTAAATACCCATCTATGAACAACTCGTCTTATCTTAATACTTCTGCTAATTGCGATATACTTATTCCTACAAATAGGATTTTCGTCTATGAAAATAATACAGATATTACGGCAATATTGCTATAAATCCAATTAAAAAGAATAATAAATTAATATCGATTCATGAATATGGTGAGTATTTCAAAAATTATTATTCCACACATTGGAATTTTATGGATTCGTGCCGTAATTGGGGTGAAATTGCCTCAAACTTAATTTACCATAAAAATTTACCCATGGATTTGCTCAACACCGAAACAACCCAGAAGATGCATCGCGATGAGGAAAAGAAAGCGCTTTTCGTAGAGAGAAAACAAGTCTTAAAAGTTTTGTCAACTTTTGACAGCTCGATTAAATACGAGGAGCTTAATCCGGTTAAGAATATTTTTCAGCAGATGCTGCCCAAGATGCCTAAGGAGTACATTACCAGACAAGTGTATGACAAAAGACATTTTAATTTAGTTCTTATCGAGTATGATGCCAGTGGAACGGAAATCATCGTTGGTGCCGTATGCTTCAGGCCGTTTTATGAAAATAACCTGATCGAGATAGTATTTTTTGCCGTTAATTCAGCATTTCACATCAGCGGATTTGGCACATTTTTGTTCAACTGCCTGAAGGAAATCTGCAAGATGCAGTTTATAAAGTTCCTTGATGTTGGAGAGGACTACAGAAAAACGAATCTTGCTATTAGGGATTTGGAGATCATTGATGACTATATATACGGGAGCAACGAGCATACCAAGCGCTATGAGGCAAGCACTCCCCTGTACATGCTCACATATGCAGACAACTCGGCCATTGGCTTTTTCAAGAAGCAGGGATTTACCAGCAGCCCGCGCTCGGTGGTTTGGATCGGTATAATCAAGGACTACGAAGGAGGCACGCTCATGGAGTGTAAAATACACAAGCAGATCAACTACTTGAAGAAATGCGAGCTGATTGATAAAGTGCGTGCGAAGATATTTAGCAAGATGAAGAATATCAATGAATATCACATTGTGTACCGGGAAGAAGAGAAGGCCACTGTTGTCGACAGGCTGAGGGTGGCAGAAGAGGACTGTTTCAATGAAAGAAGAACCAAGCAGGATGTTCTCCGGGACTTTCTTTATTTCCTGATTTGCAGTCTGCAGGCCCATCAGTCTGCATGGCCATTCTTGGAGCCGGTGAATCCAAAGGAAGTTCCTGACTATCTCTCTGTAATAAAGAAGCCTATGGATCTTGGAACGATATTCCTGAAGCACAAGAACTTGTATTACACTGATCTGCAGTCTTTTGTTTCTGATGTGAATCTCATGATCTTTAACTGCTTCAGGTACAATAACCCAGACACGCAGTATTACCGCTGTGGGGAGAATATGAAAAGATACGTCTATGAATTGCTGGAGAAGTATGAAAATACCATTAAAAGATGGGGCTTTTCTTAATTCTGTTGCACATAGCGAGGCCTTTGAGCTCATTATTACTCTTGGAAATAGAAATGTATTAAAATGGATTGACAAATGTGAATGGACGACTTTTATTAAATCAATATTTATATCAGTGAAGTTACTGGCATTATAATTCAACCTTTTTGTTTCTCAAAATCATTTCTATTTTGAAATTCGTTGTGCCAAATAAATCTAAGAAGATTTTTACATGTGGCATAAAGCACTTACTTTGTATGAACAAGCATATTGGCTATATGCCACTTCTTTATTGTAGAAGGAAAAGACACCATTCATATTCTCTATCTTTGAATTTTAAGACTAAAATCAAAATATTGTGCTTTAATACAACTTCATATATTTTAAAGACTCTTCATTTTAAAAAAAACTTGTTCACATAAACCTTATCAAGAGTTTTTCTTTGCCGATATCTTTAAAGAGATTAAACTAACGAGAATAACTATTTCTCTATTAATTTGCGATCAAGATAACGCATTTATAACACAGTAAAGTTTATTATGAAATTTTACAATGGTGTGCTTTATCGAACTTCAGCTTATATTTAAAAATGCTGCTTTTTAATATTCCTCTAGTTTTGAACTTAAAGATTGCATAACTATCCAAGGATGCTCTTTTCTTCACTATATTAGTTCTCTTCTTCCTCCGTTTATTCCAGTCCTCTGCCGTATATTTAAGTCCTTTGTATTTCAAATAAATATGTTTGGTGCCCCAATGTCTTTCTTGGAGAAGCTCAAAGAAATAGATCCAACAATCGAAAAGATGCCTCTGAGAAGCATCCAAGAGAAAACACGGATGATAAATTCAGAAATAAGATTCCTCAAAAGTGAGCTGTACAGCGTGGAGAATGAGATAAACAACAAGTCTGCGATGATTGCCGAGGACATATCAAAGGTGAAGCTTAACAAATGCCTCCCGTATCTTGTAGGAAATGTCGTTGAGATATTTGAAGAAGAGAAGGGCGTGGTTCTCACATCAACGAGACAGACCTCCTACCTCGACATGCTTGGGCTTGTTCCAGCGGGAGATCTCAGGCCAGGCGATATGGTTGCACTGCACAAAGAAACAAATATTATTTTTGAAAAGCTGCCACCAGCATACGACAGCAAGGTGATGGCTATGGAGCTTGATGTGAAGCCAGACGAGACCTACGAGGACATTGGAGGCCTTGACAGACAAATCGAGGAACTAAATGAGGCCATCGTTCTGCCGCTGATCCACCCTGAACGATTTGAGAGGCTGAACATCGTGCCACCCAAAGGCGTTCTTATGTATGGCCCGCCAGGAACTGGTAAAACACTCATGGCACGTGCCTGTGCAGCAAAAACAAACGCATCGTTTTTGAAGCTTGCGGGCCCTCAGCTGGTTCAGATGTACATTGGAGACGGAGCGCGGCTTGTGCGTGATGCCTTTGCACTGGCCAAAACGAAAAAGCCGTGCATTATTTTCATTGATGAAATTGATGCCATTGGTGTTAAACGAGCGGCATCTGACAAAACAGGCGATCGAGAGGTGCAGCGCACGATGCTCGAGCTTCTTAACGAGCTTGACGGGTTTAGTGCCAACAATGACATTAAAGTGATTGCTGCAACAAACAGAGTGGATATTCTGGATCCAGCGCTGATGCGTTCTGGAAGACTCGACAGAAAAATCGAGTTCCCGCTGCCGAACACAGAGGGGCGCAAGCGCATCATGCAAATTCACTCACGCAGAATGACCCTTGCAACAGGCGTTAATTTAGACGAGATTGCACGGTCAACTGAGGGCTTCAACGGTGCACAGTGCAAGGCCGTGTGCATTGAGGCTGGAATGTCGGCCATCCGGAAAAGCAAAAATGAAATAAATCAGACAGATTTTATAACGGGCATAAGCGAGGTGTTGGCCAAGAAGAAGTCTACCATCCAGTATTTTTCATAAATAAAAGTTGAAAAGTGATTATATTTTTTTTAAAATTTTTAAATTAAGCAATGCCTTATTTATATTCCATTAAGCATTTTATTTAATTAATCATAATAAATGTCGTAGAGAAACATACTCATGCAAGGTTATTTAAATAATAATATTGCTATTTATAGCTAATCCAAAATAAACAAAATGCTGCTTTCAGAAAAAGCTGTGTTTCCTGTGGCTTAGCTATAAATAGCAAATTTATTAATTAACTGCGAGTCTTTGTATCTGTTTGTGTATTTCACATGCTTTGCCCACACAGTGCTATATATACTGCCACTTACATTGTTAAATACATCATCATGAAATTATCAAAGTAATTTTTTTCTGGATTTTGTTTTGCCCATGCTGCCTATTGGAGAGATTGTCACCACAATATTAAATTTCAATATTTTCGAGTACATGGCCTTTCACAGCAATGACCAGAGCGAGATGATAGGAACCGCCAGCAACAGCACTCTTTCGTCGCTAGAAGGCCTAACAAACAAAAACCCAACAAATATACTAAGTTCCAAAGGAGAAAGAAAAATTGTGAATGTTGTATCGAGACACTTTTTGGGCGATGACAAGCTGTCCCATTTTGTGGTAGAAGAAGAAAATAAAGAGTTTTACTTCAGAATCAGGAACGGACAAAATGAGTATCCAGGCATCCAAGAAATGTCCTCTAAAAGGATGCCTATTGTGCTAAATGACCCAGAAACTCTCGAGTTCATTTTTGGCTGGCAGATGTCTGAAACTGAGATTGGATTTCACACTGTTTCCGAGAGCGGATGGCAGGAAATACGCCCAATGCGTCTAGCAGGCAAATTTTCAGAAGCACATTCCTCTGCAATGATCGATATGACTGGCGACTTAGAGCCTAACATTGTTCTGAATCTCGAAGATTCAGGAGTGACGGTTTTGCAGGTTTATAAGCTGAAGAAGAATGCGCTTATACCGTTGTTCAGTATTCCTGTGCCAAGAAAGATAAGTGCTGTTTCATACGCAGTTTTAAAAAATATTCCTGGTCTTAGCATCCTCTACTTGTCTGAAGAAAATGGCAGTCTCATACTCAATGTTCACACGAAAAATAATATCAAAATAACAGAAGAGGTAGTTGACGCACTGAAAAACAAAAATTATTCAAAAAATGCAGCAGAAACGACAACGAATGAATATGAGGCAAGGAGTGTTGAGATTACACACAATGAGGAATTTAGTCCACTATTTGAAGATGAACACGGCCTTCCATGTGGCTTAAAATATATTGATTTCTTTGATGAAGGAAATGATCATATTATGGTTAATTACCTTTCGAACAATAATAAGAGAAGAGTCGTGGGATACAAAGTAACACTGGCTGATGATAAGCTGCGAACGGAAGAGCAGGAAAGTGCTGTTTTGGCAGCTATCGACAATATCCTGAATGTTTCTGTCGCTGACTGCGAAGGAAAAGGAGAAATTACAGTGCAAATCATGGCGATCAACAACGGTAGTATAGAAATGAGGGTGCATAAGCTGGATTCTGCAAAGGACGGCTGCTTTATGAAAATCTGTGTTGTTGGAGCAGATGCCAAGAAAAATGGAATTCCCATACCTGCCTCTTTCTACTGTAAATATGACGAGAGCCGAGAGCCATTCATAGCATTTCAGAACGTGTATCTTTCGTATCCAGCGCTAGAGAATCCAGGCACTGTTGTTTTCACCGACACAACAAATTTCTTTATTCACAGGCTGGTGGCAAAGATAAACTACCACAACACGGAGCTTTCTTCGTGCATTTTTGAAGATGTGCTTCTTCCCAACACTTCCATTTTAATTGCATTTGACCAAAAGAACTGGCGAAATGCGACATATTTTTTTGATGCGAATACCTCGGGCGTAGGCATTGCGCTGGTTGTCATTCTTCTGATTAATACTGGGCTTTTAATTATTTTTGCAATGAAGGAGGTTAAAGACCTGCAAAAACGCGGCAAAAAGAGTGAGGACCTTCGCCCGCTTATCAGCACCCTTTAAGAACTGATTAATAAATGGAATGTATTTTAACACCATATGTCATTTCAGATATATTTTCTTTATTTTTCCACCTATTTCTAGTTTTCTGTATATTATTTGTAGTTTTCTGCAAATATTTTTGAATATACGGAAATTTATCAAACTTCCAGTTTGTTAGTAAAGAGCCCTTAAAATGGACAACCAGAAAAACGCTGAAGATGCCCAAAGATACTTAAAACTCCTTTCAAGCGCCTCAAAAACTATAAATGACATGTCTACAAACCTCATTCTACGGCTCCATGATACGGACTACAAGGTGCTTGGAAATTTCAAGCAATATATTGTGCCTAAGAAAAACATTGAGCAGCTTCTCGCATTCTACCGCAGTTATATTGAATCAAATAAAGTATTTGAAAAGATAAAGATAGATATAGACAAATCAGGACTGGGCAGCATGGAACAAGACAAAATTAAAATAAAAAAACTTGAAAAGATTGGGATGCTGGACAAAGTATTAAAGCTGCAGGATACGGTTAAGGTGCTTGATGAGTATGAGGGTGTGAATATTGTTGAGGCTCTGCAGAAGAGCATCAAAGAAACCAGCACTAAGCTGATTGGATTTATAAAAGCGGCATTTTTGAACTCGCTGTCCAAGCTTCCGAAAATAGTAAAGCATGCTCCCCAGTATGCAGCCTTCCTGCTGCAGAATACGAATGTCAAGGACTTCCTGGGAAGATACACCTTTGAGGCGCACAAACGTCTTGGCTTCGATAAAGGCAAAAGCAATATTGATGAGCTTGTGGAACAGACTGAAAACCTAACAGGATTTTTAAACAACATCACAAACACAAACATCAGGATATTGGGAGCAAGGGCTGCTCAGAATATTAATGTTGGCTTGATAAAACTGATTTTAATTGACCTGAACTCCGCGATCGGAAATGCTCTTGCAAAGATACAGAAAGAAAATTCAGCAACGCACATTCAGATGCTCATCGCCCTGCACAGCAACTTGAGACACACAGACGGGCCCGTTGTAAAAGAACTTGAAAGCCTTTTTGTGTTTAAAAAGCAGATCAACAAACTAATCTTGGACTGCTTTATACAGTTTTTCGCTGATTTGGAGCGCCTGAGTCGGCCGTGCCCAAACTTGGGAACGGAAGATCCTCTTCAAACGATGGTGGAGGTACTGCAGGCCATGGACAGCCACAAAGAGGTTAAAAAAGAATGGGTCGAGGAAAAAGGGCGCTCGTTCGGTGTTCACAGGCACAAGGACCTGGGAAGTAATTTCGGGCAGAAGTGCATTCAAAAGGCAAAGCGTCTCAGCGTGGGACTTAAGAATGAGCAGAAGGCTATTTATATGCTAAACAACTGCTGTGTGTTTCGTGGAATTCTGCAGGATATTGATGGAAAAGAAATAAAGGCCGTGGTCGACAAATATGCCCAGATTTTAACAGGAATGTGGAGAGTGAACTTAGAGCCAGCCAAAAATACTGCTGAGTTCAATTCGCTTATCCTCAGCGAACTCAAAAAGACCAAAAAATACAAACTTCCTGAGGACACGCGAAAAGTCGTTGTTTCTCAAATTGCATCGATTGTTGAGAATATTGTGATGGCTAAGGGCTTTCACATTCAGGACAAGGATACAATCGTTGCGATACAAAATGCCTACAGGCAAGACTAACGCTTTTGAATTTGGTGTGAGTTTTATTTCATCCTCACTATTTTAAAAACAGCATTCTGAATGCATAGCTTTGGCGTTATTTAAATACTTATAATTTTTATACCGCATATTGATTTTTTGAAACTATTTCAAAGAGTATTTGGCCATATGTAGACTTATATAAGGCATTTATGTTCACTATGACTACAAATGCCACATTAATATTGCAAAATGATGTTGTTTTTCTGTGCTTCTATTGACATATGTCCTTTGAACGACATAGCGATAATTTTTATGAGTAAGAAGTTTCATAACATCCATATTTAATTATTTATACTTGAGAATTATAGCGTTTTACTTGCATCAAATCACAAGCAAACTTAATATTTTTGGTAAAAGAAGAAAGGTACTTTTTAATAGCATTTAAGTCGTAAAATACAGCGCTAAAATAGTTTATCTAACAGTATTCCCTTTGTGCAGCATACAGTTTATATAGCTCGCTAATTACAAATTTTATATGTTGCGCCTCAAGACTCTGCATATTGTGCTGTGCCATGATGGAAGAAAACTGCTCATCATTCCATTGTTCGTCATCTTCATTTGAATCTGCAATCATATTTTCCATAATAAGCACCGCTGCAGCCATTTCTTTTTCGTGCACAAACAGGCTTATGGGCAGAGTAAGCACGTCGTTTAAAAATACCCAGCACCGTTTCTTGGTGATTGTTGGTGCATCACAGGATTTGCACGCATTTTCTAGCGTTGTGTAAAAATCAGGAAGCTCCAGATTAAAGTCTAATAGTGTGCATATATCAACAAGAGTCTTGTTTATACAGTTGTAATACAGCTCTAAGATCGTCTCGTCGATTTTCATTTCGCAGTAGTCCGCCACCACTGCCAGTATTTTCTCAGTTCCTCTGAAAACATTTCCCACCTTGCATGCCAGATCTATGCAAGAAGTAAACAGAACGATGTCATCTGGCTCTACGTTTAGGCCGAATTTAGATGCAAAATACAGATACTGAATCGCAGCATGTGTTTTTTGTGGGAGAAACAGCTTTTTGCAGATGAATCTGATTCCACGCATGTCTGCATCTGATAATTTTTCTTTTAGGCTGAAATATTCCTCCCATCTTGTGCAACTCTCTAAATCCATTACAAATTTTGTGTGGGCTGAAAACACCTCTTTATAAAAATAAATCAACATACAGCCAGTAAGTAAATGA
>JALPMN010000608.1:0-22257 GCA_024243835.1 Enteropsectra breve | reverse complement strand
TTTCACCCTGTTTTCAAAAACCCCTTTTTACTTTTTATTTTCAAGAATCTTCCAACGGATGAAGATACAGATTAAAAACATAGTATCGAAAGAAACATACACATGCACCGAAGATGACTCTGATAGTTTTCGAATAAACAGCGAAGTACCCGCAGTAGCATGCCAAGAGATTTCTGACATCGCAATACTCAATCAGAAATATTCTTTTTTGGATCTGGAAACGGTAAAGACCCATTTTAGACACCAAGGGAGGCTCTCAAACACGCAGGCTCGAAAGATTTTGAACGACGCTGCAAAAATATTAAAGCAAGAGAGCAATGTTGTTTCTGTAAATAGAAAATGCCACATCATTGGCGACATCCACGGCCAGCTGTATGATCTTTTCGCGCTCCTGGAAAACTATGAATTTCCAAGGGACTGCGTTGTGTTTCTTGGAGACTACGTTGATCGCGGTGTTTTTTCCGTTGAGACGTTTCTTTATCTACTGCTTCTCAAGACTTATTATCCTGAAAACGTAATTCTTCTCAGGGGAAATCATGAGTCTGAAAAAATGACAAAGTATTTTACTTTTTACGGCGAGGTGAAGCACAAATATGGCGATCTAATGTACAGCGACTTTCTTTTTGTATTTAATTTGCTGCCTGTTGCTGCTGTTGTACAAAACAGTGCATTCTGCTGCCATGGTGGAATCTCGCCAGATCTTGCGCTGCTTGAAGACATCAACAAGCTCAACAGGGTGGGTGAGATCAAGTTCAAAGGCCTCCTCTGCGACATTCTGTGGTCAGACCCAGCCACTGATTTTTCTGCAGCAAGCAAGTGGAGGTTCAATTCACGGAGAAACTGCTCGTATTTTTATACTTATGAGCATGTCTGCAAGTTTTTGAAACAAAATAAGCTAAAGGTTTTAATAAGAGGCCATGAAGTGCATCAAGAGGGCTACAAAATATTCAAAGAATACAATGGGCATCCATCTGTTGTCACTCTTTTCAGCGCCCCAAACTACTGCGACACTTATGGCAACAAAGCAGGTGTAATTGAGTATGATGAAAAAATTGTAACAATCAGCCAGTTCAGTGCTGTATCTCATCCGTATGTCCTGCCAGGATATCTTGATGGCATCAGCTGGAGCATTCCGTTCGTGGCAGAGCACTTGGCGGATCTCCTCGAAGCGCTAAGTGAAGTGGCTTTTGCATGTGATGAAAGCACAACAACAGACACGCTAACGGTGGACAATGAGCTCTTTGATTATTGGCAGAAAAAAGAGGCCGAGAATAATCTGGGCGGAATGACGATGGAACTCATAGAAACTGAAATGGGATGCCTCAATACTGATGCGATATTAAGTGCTGGATATGATAAAATATTAGGAGATGATGATATTGAGCCTGATTTAAAGGAGCTTAAAGCAGTGAAAGAAAAATTTACAAAACTAAGAATAGCACGGGAGGCAGCTGAGGGTCCAGATGATGAAGAAAGCCAGATAGAAGAAGATGCTTTAAATGCGCCTGAAAGCTACGATAACTTTGAAAGGAACTGTAAACGCCCAAACATTTCACCGACAAACAGTGAAAGCACCAAGGCTAAAAAATGGCATAGCTGGATAAAATTCTGGAAATGAATTAAATATTTAATATTCTTCAGTTGCATTAGTCTTTTAAAGTAGTTTTTATAGAGAGAGTCTTAAGAAGTAACAATACAGCCCAAACTTACAGTACTTTACGTTATTTAAATCGATTTCCAATAACATCAACTTTATTTTTAAATAAAATTAGTGGCAAGATGCATTTCAAACAAAAAGTGAATCGCAGTATTAAAATGGCTTGAAGCTAACAGAGCATTTGAAAAGATCGTATAAAATATTATTTAATTAAAACTTGGCACTGAGCTTCCAGTTGGCTGGGAGAATGCTCTTTTCCTTGTAGTATCTCACAAGTCTGTGCAGTCTTGAGTTAATAAGATTGAGTCTGTATTTAGCATCGTTATCCTTGTTGTTACCAGTCAAGTGGAGCTTTATGTTGGCAGATCTATTGATAAGAGACTGAAGATCATCGGGGATGGCTGCAGCAACCTTGTTCTCCCTCATAAAGGTAAGCAATGGCACGCCAAGAACATCCTCAACATTTCCAATACCGTGGCAATCTCTCAGAATTGTTCCAATAATTGCAGCGGTGTTTCCTCTATTTGCAAGATGAATAATGGTCTTCTTGACCTCGGCAATATCCATATCCATAAAAGTTGGTATGGAGGTGCTGAACGGCTTCATTGAGCCGCTCTTACCCTTTCCACTGGAGTGCATTCTAGCCATTGAGGGCAGTAAAAATTTTGCAAAAAATTGCGGAAAGAAAATTTTGTTGCTGCAGCGCAGAAAGGGCTTTCCAAAGAAATAAAGCAGCTACAAATGCAGTAGTGGATGATAATATCATCATTTTTTCGCTTTTAATTAACAAACTTCATTCATTTAAAAATTTTCTTGTTCTCTTTATATGGCTGGGAAAAGAATAAGGGATGTTTCATTCAGCAAACTTATCACTCGTTGTAAAGATTTATTGTATTTTTCTTCTCAATCCTTTAGATAATAACGGTTTGTATATCTATTAGTATCAAAGCATTCAACTTTAGTGCAGATCACAGCAGTCCTTGGCTAGGGGCTATGAACACATTTTGCCAAATATGTTTCATTACTTAGCTGCAACATTGAAGCGTGCTACACTTCTCATTTTAATAAAAGCAGACAGATTTTAACTTAAAAAGTATTGTATAGCATACAATGAATAGCATTTGTTTTAAAAGTATAAATTATTTTTTAATCATTTCGAATATACATAAAATGCTTCATTTCAAACTGCCAGTTGTCTCTAAAAATACACAGGTTGATGTTTTTTCTGAGCACTAAAATCATCGAATCACTGTAAAACGGGATGCAACGTATTACCTCCCCAGAACTTCCGACACATTTTACAAGAAGATCGTCCTCTATACTGCCCTTGAACACAATTATGTCAAGAATTTCTTTTTCCTCTACGTTTATTTTGTCATTTACCAGAATATAGCTTTCGCTGTCGAATGCCAGCACCTCTGCATTCACCGGCTCATAGCCCTCAATACGCGGCACATAAAACGGCTCTATTTTCAAGCTCGTGCATCGCCTGGAAATAAAAGGCCCACTGGGCTTTCTTGCGACAACATTGTCACTTAGATCTTCAAAATCCAAGAATGCAGTGTGCACATATTCGTTCTTTGAATCCCTCTGGCTGAAAAATTCATGTTCTAAGTCAAAAAATACTGGGTCTGTTGGAATCTGAAGAGTCCCAGCCATGTGAGATTCTGGAACTGGCGTATTTTTGATATTAAACCATCCAGAAACTGCTTTTCTTCCATCCTCCAGGCACCTTTTTACTTCGTGGAAGCTGCTAGCGCCGACCTTGAAGATAACCAGCCTATTTTTGCGTATTTTAATCTCTTTATTGAGCGTTTCACAGTCGTTTTCGTATATCGCCAGTTCGCCGCTCTGAAAGTCCTCCAGGTAATAAGTGAAGGCGAAGACACGGTCATCAATAAGGTCGTCGTGGCAAAGCAGATAGTCGTCCTTCTTGTACAGGGAACCAAAGATATTGTAGTATCTATTGTCCAAGGGCATCCTTTCTCCAAAAACAACATCGAGTTCACTTTTGAATTTATCTAAAGCGGCTTCTGAATTTAGCTCAGCAGTCTGATAAAAGTGGTAGAGATCTGAGCAGACCTTTGTGAATTTGCAGGAGTGAAAATAGTCAAGCAAGGCTTCATGATCTTTATCTGCCAGAAAGTCATCGATGATGGCATGGAAATACGGTGCCTCATAGCTTTGAGTGTGCTGGGCCATGGGTGGACGGTTTTCAAAAATAAAAATTTCGAGAAAAAAAGATATCTGCTGTATGATTATTTCTTAGCTCGAGTGGCAGTTGGATTATGATTTAAATATATATAATATAAATTGATACAGCAGTGCTATATGAGTATTTAAGCTTAACATGACACAATTTGAAATTGATGCACTTGTCATAATTTTTAACAGCACACAAAGTAATATACAAACATACTCTTTTATATTTATTTAACCAATTAAATCCCATGCTTACTCGCCTGATCCAAGTGTGTAGTGAGTTTTACATTACAAGTCAACTTAAAAATATAAATCAAGAAGTGTGTTTTAAACATAGATCAAGATGTGAAATGAGACAGCTCTTTGCAAGAACTTTAGAATAGAAGATCTGCGGTTAGTCACTTTTGTTTTTCAAGTGATACCAATTCCCTTTAATAAAAATTATATCATTTGTCAGTTGAAATATTGCCGATAGCTTATAGGTACACAAAAAATGTGTACCTTTGTCATTGGCTAGAAAGCTTTTTGCAAATATGAATTTCCAACAAATAAATAATGTAAAACATCTCTTGTTTATAATTTAAGCATCTGTATTGTTTATGCAATTAAAATATACCACTACATGCATTCAATTGCACACTATTTCGTTTTACAATGTTATGTGCCTAGAACCGGTGTTCTGGTGCAAGGCAAAACTGTTTTCATTCGTCACTTTGCCAAACTCCTGGGTTTTAAAATATATTTCGTGAAAAATGAGAGCCCCCATGTACGAGGAAATAATTGCGTTTTTGCTTGGAAAAAAAGAAGAATTCACTGATGATGTGCTGGACGAGTTCATAGATCTCCTGGTAAGTGCCCTCGATGTCACCCAGGACTACAAAATACTGCGCAAGCAGGCACTCATTGAAAGCATGGTTGATACGGCAGATCTCAAGGACAAGTTTGAGCGCAGGGTTGTTTCAGATGCCATTGGAAATATCCTGCACATAGAAACAGAGGAGATTCCACAGATCGAGGAGAAGAAGACCGTTGTCAAGGAAATCCCCTTGAGAAACAGAAAGATCGTCCGCGGGGTGAGCACCAAGAACGAATCAAGCGACAAACAGGCTGCCAGTGTGGCTGAAAAGAGAAACACTGCCGATGAAGGTGAGGAGTCCGACAAAAAGCGCCATAAAAAGGACGAAGCCAAAGAGGGCACTGATAATGCGAATTACAGCGCAAAAAACGAGGATGAAGCAAAGGAAAGGCCAAACACTGAGGATAATACGAAGGAAGAGGGCTTAAAAGAATCTGACAAAGGCAAAATGTGCGGCGCAAAGCCAAAAGTGGATCTTAAGGCACTGTTTGCAGATGTTCTCCCGAAGAAGAAAGAAGACTTTAAAATAGATGAAAGCAACATGAAGTCTGATAGTCAATATAAATTTGATCTGGGCGAGCTTGAGTCTTTCCACAAAGATGCCGATGGCTCCTCCTATGAATTTGATTTAAGCGACAAGGCCGACTAAGAATTCTCTGTAGAATATAAAAGAATACTTTACAATAAACTATTATTAAATTCATTTTAGCCGAAATTACTATATTTTATCTTTAACAGGTGAAACCGCAATCACGTTATCAAGATGCGTAGTATGAAAATCTTTAATTCAGATTTGCCTTTCATTTTGAGCCGACAATCAGTATCTAAATAGAATTAATATCTGAAATAAAGATTTTATGAGCCGCTTGGCATTAAACAATTTATTAAGCACTTCGTTTTAATGCAACAGCAAACAATCAGATTTTTAAAAACTGTTACTTCTATTTAGATACTATTTGTTTATCATTATTTAGAAAGCGATATAAGGCCGAGTCATCGGTACTACAGGTATATTTTATATTGGTGAGTAAAGAATCAAGCCAAAATTTTCACACCCTTATAAACGCATTTTCTGCCACAGTTACAAAATCTTTTTCTTTGAAAAATTTTATTTTAAAATTTTTATTTTTCTTAAAAATTTACCCATAATGTTCAGAGACAATAACTACGGAGGTGGTTATAGCAGAGATAGCAGAGGCAGCTTTGGATCAGATAGACGAGGAGGCAGCTTTTCCAGAGGCGGTCCACGAAGATCCTTTGGCTCGAAAGGCGACAACATTGAGCCCATAGAGCGGGAAAATGAGCCAGTCGCATTTGAAAAGAATTTTTACAAACCAACACACACAATGACCGAACAAGAATCTGAGAAACTCAGAGAGGAGGCACAGATGAAGCTTGTGGGAAAGGATATTAATCTTCCAGTGGATCGCTTCGATTCCCTTGGCTTCCCCGAGTCCGTTGTGAAGCATTTCGAAAAGAAGGGCTATGTTCATCCAACGCCAATTCAGGCACAGGGCTGGCCAATGGCTCTTTCCGGACGTGATATGGTCGGTATTGCAGCCACTGGTTCTGGTAAAACCATTTCCTTTGTGCTCCCTGCCTTAATCCACGCAGCAGCACAGACACGCCTCAGAGAGAATGACGGGCCACTGGTTCTGATTTTGGCACCAACCCGTGAGCTTTGCAACCAGATCGAGGAAGTTGTTTCTGAATATACTGGATTTTTTAATATGAAAAGTGTTGCCGTTTATGGCGGAGCATCGATGGTTCCACAGAAGCGTGCGATCAACCAGGGCGTGGAGATTGTTGTTGCAACACCCGGAAGACTTATTGATCTGCATGACCAGGGCTTCTGTCCGCTCAGCAGAGTTTCATTCCTCGTTCTTGATGAGGCTGATCGTATGCTTGACATGGGATTTGAGCCACAGCTTAAAAAGATTATTCCAAAGACAAATCCCAACAGACAGACTCTCATGTGGAGTGCCACATGGCCACGTGAGGTGCGAAAGCTTGCGTTCGACTACATGAAGGACATCATTCAGGTCAACATTGGATCTGATGAGCTGAGAGCAAATATTAAAATTGAGCAGAAGGTTGAGGTAACCGACTGGAGAAGCAAAAAGGACAAGCTTCTGTACTATTTGACTGACAAGAAGAATGAAAAGCTTATTGTTTTTGCCAATATGAAAAGAACATGCGACACACTCGAGTGCTTCCTTAACGAGAAGGGCTACAATGCTGTTGCACTGCACGGAGACAAGACACAGGGCGCAAGAGACCATGTGATCAATATGTTTAAGAGCGGAGGAAGAAATATTCTAATTGCCACTGATGTCGCTGCAAGAGGCCTTGATATCAATGATGTGAAATTTGTCGTAAACTACGATTTCCCAAATACCGTTGATGACTATGTCCACAGAATCGGAAGAACAGCAAGAGGATCCACTGCTGAGGGATGGTCATACACAATGGTGACTGACGAGGACAGAGGGAACGTGCCAAAGCTAATTGAAATATTGGAAGAGGCCAAACAGACAGTGCCAAGCGAGCTTAGATCACTTTGTGGCGGCCGAGGAGGCTCCAGAAGTGGCGGAAGAACCGGCGGATACGGTGGTGGCCGTGGCGGAAACTCTGGAAGAAGATTTGGCTATTAATAGATAAATAAATATTTATTTTAAAATATAAACTTGGTTTATTAAATCTTTTTATAATACATGATGTTAAGTTTTATACTGTGTTTAAGTATAGAGAATATTTTAGTTATTTTGTTGGGAGCTAGTTTAATTCATGTAGCAAATATTTTTCATATATATGGTGTAAATGACTAAGCTTTGCTCTCTTTGTTTTTAATATGAAATGTAACTTAAAAATTCAGGTGTATGATTTAAAATGCTTCTCGAAGTATATGACTCAAATTATCTCAGTCCTTCAGCGGTATTACACAGCATTAGATTAAAAACTCTGAAACAAAATCATCTTCTAAGTTTCAGTAAGACTCATTCCAGCGGGAAATACATAAAGTACTATTTAGCTATTAGGCCTGTATTTTAGACAAGTGTGGTTATTAAGACATTTACTTTATGAGGAAAATATCTAACTTTTCTATTAGTTAAGATGTGAATACCCTTAGCCTTCTTTGGGGAAATTACAAACCTAGATAGAAAAATACCATGCTAAGGGAAATTGTCGTGAAATATTAAAGCTGCGATGGACCTGCATCATTTTAACTTATAGGTAGAGTCTAGATAATAATAGGCATCACTATTACTGCATTCCTTTCTCAACAAAATTAATATTGCTTTGATTTTTGATTTTAATTTAATTAAAAAAATTTTCACCTAGTGATCCTCAAATGCAGCTGCGAACTTTAACTACCGCAGTAGCTGTGGTGAAATGCATGATGCCAATATATGAGGCTGCCTGTTCAAGCCTAAAGAAAAACAAAGCATCTCTAAGAAGCATCATACGCGATGCTCAAGGCTATACCACGCGAAGCACAGTGCCAGCTTTAAATAACCCAGCAAGTTCGACAGTAGTTGAAAAACAAGAATCTCCAGCAATTATGCAGAAACTAAACGAACGTCTTTCTAAGTATAACTTTGAACCGTTTGATGTAGAGAATACCGATGTGGCGCAACAAATTTATAACAGCCTTGGTGCAAAAGTTGGATGCCTTGAATTTATTTTAGACTACAGTGGCTTTTACAGCACAAGTGAGTATGAAGATTCTCCAGAACTTCAACCTACGTTTAGCTGGCCTGATGCTCTCAGAAGGGATTCTCAGTTGGATATTTCGTATGTAAACAAGATATTTGAAAATGATGGCAGGGCTTTCACATGCTTCACTGATATACTTGAATTAGCAATCAAAAATGTGTCAAGTGATGATGTAAGAATGGCTGGTTATTTCAGCAACATATTTGTATTAAGTTCTTCTAATGGGAACATTAAGACGTTTACATTCAACACCATAAATTTTAACAATCTATTAGACAGTGAACTACCAGAAAATATGGATATGCAGCAGACCTGCATTGCCTCTTTGAGAGAAAACTCTGATGTAAAATGCTTTACAAAGTCAAATTATGATTACAGTTTTTATAAACTTACTCTCAGCAATAAAATTATAGTTACGGCAGATCAGTACATCAAGAGAAATCCAGGAAATGAATTGCCTTTAACGTTCCAGCTAAAAGATGGGAACGCACCTGGGCAGCCCACTCTAAATTATCAAATAAAAGCGGTTATTTTTAAAGAAACTGATGGAAAGGG
Source organism: Enteropsectra breve (assembly GCA_024243835.1). Lineage (NCBI taxonomy): Eukaryota > Fungi > Microsporidia > Enteropsectra > Enteropsectra breve. The sequence goes on along the minus strand of JALPMN010000608.1, from coordinate 13,270 downwards.
AGGCTTCTATCTTTGCATGGAAAAGGCCTGTGATTTAGATGTATTGGGAGAAGAAGAAAAAACTGTTTGGCTCAAGAAAATGCTTGTTAATCCCATGTCAGTTCTCTACGAACGAGTCTAAAATAAACAAACTATTTATGTATTTTCTTTTGATAAAGATAAGTGTTGTGTAAGCTATATAATCAAATACTTTAATTGGTCACCTTTTTATTTAAACATTTTTTTAAAGATAATATTTTCTGGAGAGATATTGCCTCCAGCTTTCTTTAAGATGTCAAATTATGCTTTTTATCATTTCAGCAACAATAATCAAAGCCCGAAAGGTTATGATAGGGCTGGTGCCCAGAATGAGTTTATAGCGAGCGAAGAGGAATTTTACACTTTTATACTTTAAGCATTGACCTATGAATAAATTATTTATTATGCTTTTTATCATTTCAGCAATACTCTTTAGCAGAATTTAAATGTATGTCAAAGCCTAGAATATGAAAGTAATAAAATGTATACAGCTCTAAAAGAAGTAAATCCACTTTCAATAAAAACCGTTTAATTTAGTTGATATTTTCCCAAAATCTATAGTTGTTTCACCATATAAGGCCCCTCCAAATAGTATCCGAACTTGGCATAGTACGCCCTTGTTCCAACCCCTGAAATAATCGCTATTTTGCTAGAGCAGTGCTCATTCTTTGCGATGCGTTCCGCCTCAGCAATTAGCTTTGCACCAAAGCCCCTGTGCTGAAAGCGCTCTTTGTTCTGCCTGTCAACACCCACCGCACTGCCATAAACATGCAGCTCTCTGATTATTGAGGCATTTTCATTATTTACACAGTCGTGAACGGCAATTCCATCGCTGGTTGGTATTTTCTCTCCTGTCTTTCTGAGTTCCTTTCTGTGGGTGTTTCCAGCACATTTCCGCAGCCTCAGCAGCCCAATTAAAATGTCCTGCTTCGTGTCTTCATAGCTCAAGAATGTCTCCCATCCCTCACTCGCCACATAGTCCCTCCTTACAAGCTCCACCTCTTCGGGTGCCACCTTTTCGTGTATCCCCTTGATACCAACCTCTCTGGTGCGCACATCCCTGCACCTCGTTCCGTACTCCTTCATTCGTGCGAGTGCCAGTTCCCTGATGTTCCCGTGTTCAACTCCCGATGAGACCAAAGTCATCGGGATGTCTCTCTGCACCCTGTAGATTCTGGTCCATGGCGCCACATAGCCGAGGATTCGCGCCAGGAAGTCAATCAGCTCGTCTGGCGAGTAGCTCCTGTAGCGCCCGTTTTGCCACAGCTCATAGAGCCCTGTGTCTCTGATCACCAGTGTTGGATAGATTTTCAGTCCATCGCTTCTGAATTTTGGGTTGTCAAAATATTCGTTGAACTGCGCGAAATCACGGAACTTGTCGACATTCGGCAGATTTGGCATCATGTGCGCCACTATTTTGTACCCCGCATCTTTTGCAAGTGCAAAGCAGTCACAGACACTCTGCACCGAGTGCCCCCTGTTCGTGTCCTTCGCCACATCCTCATAGACCGACTGAACACCAATCTCAATTCTCGTGCAGCCGTATGAAAGCATTTTGTTCAGATGGGGCCTTACGCAGTAGTCGGGACGCGTCTCGATTGTAATTCCAACACACTTGTTTTTGGATGCCTCGGATGCGGCAACAGCCTCTTCCACGCTTGCCGAGGAGTGGCCACTCAGTGCATCGTGGAGCTTCATTATAAAGTTGTCTCTGTACGAATCGGGAAGAGACATGAAGGTGCCTCCCATGATGATGTACTCCACTTTGTCAATCGAGTGCCCGAGATTCGACAGCTGCTTCAAACGGTCACGCGCCTGTTCAAATGGATCGTATCGCGCGCGTATGGCACGCATGCTGGTTGGCTCATATCCCGTGTACGATTGGGTGGAGTATTCGAAGGACGAGTCTGGTCCCCCTGGGCAGTACACGCAGATGTTCCCTGTAAGCGCAATGTGCGGGCAGCGGTGTGGCTTGCACATCACAGCCACAACAGCAACACCAGATGCTGTGCGCACCGGCTTTACACGCAGCTGAGCAATCAGAGACTGGTACTCTGGAGGGATGCACACAATGATATCAACCATACGGGGCATAATGGGGAGCTTGAACTTCCTTGCTGCCTCTCTCATGAGCTTTGTGACATTTATCTGCTCGTTCTTCTTGTAGAGATCTGTTATCTCCTGTGCTACTTCTGTACATGCAATTAGAAAGTTTGACATTCTGGGGGAAAAATATTTTTATTTAAAGGAATATTTCAAAAATGTACGTTATTGATAAATGGATGCATTATTAAATCACAGCTAGATAAGCTTTACTAAACACAAGCTTTATAAAATTTACTGAATACAAGTTTTATAAAATTTACTAAATACAAGCTTTACTAAACATAAGTTTATAGATGCTTTTAAATTATGGTATAGGATACATTTTGTGATAGAATTCTAAATGCTTTAAGGAATAGTAATTTTATATTCAAACTACGCTTGAGTGTAAGAATTGCGAGTTATAAATGCCAACAACACTGGCACTAAGTTTATTTTATCTATAATGAAACAACAAAAGAATAATTTGTTGAATTTGAGTTTTATAAACGTACAGTCTTGGGAAGATAATTACCAGCTTAGAAATTAATAGGATATATTTTTTATGCAAAATGCATGTAGCAGAGCCAATTTTTATAAATACCATCTATATCCAACATCATTGTTATTTTGTGCGTATGGAAATCCAAGACTTGTATTCATTTTCCATGTGATATTTATCAGCATTCGGCTATATCTGATGGTGGAGCACCATAAACAACAGTTGCAGATCCATTAAGATAAACCATCCGACACTTCCTGGTGTTCTTCTGAACTGCATCACAGAGCGGTGTGCCATGAGAAATATCATCAAGTATCCTGATAGTAAGCTCATCAAGATCCTTGTCGGTAACATCCCACAGCATCCCAAGCACATTTCTTCGGTTTTTCAAGAAACTCATTATTTTTCCATTCCCGCGGAAGATCCCCGGTTTTATGATCCTTGCAGAAGCACAGCCAAAGAGCATAACATGCGGAGGCACTTTGTCGTGTGGGCCCAGATGCTGCGAGCCTGCGCCGTGCCCAAAATAAAGAAGCATACCGTAGTCCTTGAGTCTCTCAGACTCTGCAGCGGTTATGCTTCTTCCGGTGATTCCTTTGTAGCAAATGAACGTTGGCTTCACAGAATCTACTTTCTTTACTTTCGCTTCGGCTTTCTTCAACTTCTGAATGAAATTAGCCAATTCTCTGTCTATTAAGGGTGTTGCAGCGGGGCAAAATATTTTGTTTTGGTCTTCTTTCCTTGAATCAAGATAAACCTGAGTATCTGCGCCTCTACTTAGCTCCACTAAACTATCAGCAGCTGAATGTCCGATTGCTCTTTGATTTAGATAGTTAAGCATCCTTTCTCTCGTTTTTTCCAGATTATTTTCAGGATCAAGCACATAAAATGCATTTACAGCGCCACTACTTGAATTAATTATGTTATTAGTGCTTGAATTAATCTTGTTGCTAATACTTGAATTCTTTATGTTGTTAGTGTCTGAATTAATCTTGTTGTTAGTGTCTAAATTAATTATGTTATTAATATCTGAATTCATTATGTTGTTAGTGTCTAAATTAATTATGTTATTAATATCTGAATTCATTATGTTGTTAGTGTCTGAATTAATTCTGTTAATCATTGTTTTATCAGTGTCCTTATTGTTTTTATGTTCAAGAATCAGTATATCGTTCGTACTTTTAGTATCAACTTTGAAATCAAGCTCTTCCAGTGAAAGGACTCTGTGGCAGGGCTTCTCTAAAACGAATTCCCAGGGGAAATTTGCAGCAGCCGTCTCTACAGCCAAAATACAGTGCCTATTTTTGAAATGTATTTTGTCTACAATCTTACGCTGCATTTCCATTATTAGAACCTTAATTTTATTATCAAGCTCTGACCGCCTGGCCCACCAGGTGCTTTTATCATCTCGTACAGACGAATCTGCTCTTAAGATATCAGTGTTCTCCGACAGAATATCATCCATGGCTGTTTTACAGGCCATCCATCCCTGTATTTCCACCGCTTCCATACTTGCAATATCGACAACGTATAGTAATTCTTTATGTACAAATAATGAGATTATATCATAATTTTTATAATTTAAGGTTATATTGTGGATAGTGTTGTCTAGAGCTTCGTTGAAATCTTGAAAATTTGCAAGATAAAATGCTCCGCTGAAATCTACGCTGCTTAAAAGCACAAGCTTATTCTCCCAGTGCTCCTTAATGCCTCTATTTTGGCGTATGCTTTCTTCAAAACTGGCTATTTTAAGTTTGCAAACCTTTAGGTCCGAAGCACTGTTTTCATTTACTAACGCAACAGTTCTGCAATTAAAATCCAAGTTTTCAGACAACTTCAACCTCGATCTTGGGCCGGCAGCCCCTCCCAGGCGCTCGACCAGGAGCCGTGCATTCAAAAAATAAAAGTTTACATTTTTACTTCCCGGAGTCTTTAAAATACAGTCTATGAAATAGAGAGCCTCGTAATATTTGAGCCGGTAGATCTGGATCAAGGAGAGAGAATGCCACACATAGGTGAGGACCATATCCTTTGCCTTATGACTCAGAAACATAAAGAATTTGTTGGCATCCGCAAGCCTGTTATTCTTCATGAAAGTAACTCCTCGTTTCAACAGCGGTATTTTCTCATATCGCTCAACATTATCATATTCATTTGCTGAGGCTTTGGGATCTTTATTCATTTCTGCAGGACTATCCTTATTTTTGGTGCTGCCATTCGAGAGAGCTGCGCCAATCTGCTTTTCAAACACTTTAAGTGTCTTTTCTTTTATGTCTGGAGATGCCAATTCAAGCCTCGCAAGGATATCTTTTGTATTGCACTCTCCCGTGTACTTAAACTTGATTATTTGAAGAGCGAGATAAATGTCAGGATTGCTAGTATTCTTGACATAATCCATGAGTGGCGGATGGTAGAGCCTGTTGCATATCTTTAAAATGTACTTATCCAGGGCCGTGGATATCGTCTCGGGAGAAGAACAGCCAGCCACAAATGGCTGTATCTTTTCTACTATTTGTTGCACAAAATCAGCATCGGAGTTGCAGGCGCTGGCAGCAAGTGCCGATAGCACCGCCAGCACATACTTGATTTTAGAGGCGCATGTCTTTGGATGTGGGGCACTTGCTGATTTATGGACCAGCCTGTCCAGTATCGCCTTTCTGCATTCAGCGGGGAATTCCATTAAGCAAGGCGTCCAAAATTATTGAAATAAAAACTACAGGCATATGGAGTTACAAACCAAAGCAGAGCAGCCTTTATAAAATAGGTGTGTTTAAATAGAAGCTTAAAATTGCATTTGATGAAGGAATATTTTTTATGTAACAATTAAACGTTGCAATCACATTTATGACAATTTTATACTCCAAAATAAAAGTGAATAAGTCTATCTTTGCCTTAAGATCTATGCTAACAGTTTTGTTAAAGAAATGCAAAGCACCCTATCGATCATTTTACAATTAGAATGTAAAAACCCAAGCTTATTTTATACTTGTATGAAAATTCAGTTTATATTTAAACAACATCCGTACATCTAAACAGTCAATTATAAATTAAATAGCACTTTATTTATACATCATTCGCTTAACATCCACTAAAATCCTATTCACAAGTGACTTTTCTATTCTGTAGTGACAATTCTATTCCAAACTGTTCATTTTATTAAATGTTCGCATCATAAAGTTCCAGGCTGTTTAATATTTTATAGATTCTAATTTAACAGATGCTTCGTAACATCCTTGCAGTACTCCTCATGGCTCTTCCCGAGATTCTTGCCGATGCTCTGCACAATCCGCAGATCTGCCTTCAAATGCTCCATCTTCCTATAAAGCCCATTTTTCAATCTGAAGTCTATGGTCTCATAGTTCACAAAGTCCAGAATTGTGCTGATGTTCCGCAGCCGCCCAAAGAATATTCTGTGCTTTGTTTCATACTCAATTTTCTTGTCAATCGCCAACTCTCCTCTCACAACAATTTCTAAACGCAAAAAGATTCCATGCTTTCCTTGCACACAAAGTCCATCAACCTCTGAAATAATTTCTTCATTGATCAGAGTGCCCCCTCTAGCCAGCTCTACCTCTCCTGCAGCCTTATACTGCTCCTCCAAACAAACGATGCCTGTGCTTTCTTCATACTCATAGAATGCAATTCTGTATTTTCTATTGAGTTCTATTTTATAGTACGGAATTGCACCAATATAGTCGATATCAACCTCTGTTATCTCATACACGCCGGTCTCTGGAACATCCCTTGGCCCGAGTCTGCTGTCTCTCTCTGTAAATGCCAGATATCCCTCTGCACTAAAGAAAATTCTGTCTTTTTTATAGAACCTTGCTGTGCTCATCCACCGCTTGCTGAAAAGCGCATACTGATTTTCATCTGCGAACGAGGGGGTTTCTTTTTTCCGCAGCACCATATGATTGTTTTCATCGCTTTCTGCTGCAGAATGCCTTAAAATTCTTCTTTTAGGCGTTTCGTCTGTGATAATACTTTCATTATGCTCTTCATTTTTGCCATTAGACTGTTTTTTGTCATTCTTAATCTTATGAGACCTGCTTTCCTTAGTTTTCGATTCAACCGATGGTTTTTTGCTTGCCTGAGCAGCCTTTCGCTGGGGCCTTGTGCTTTCTACCAAGCTTGTATTTGAATGTGAATCTTTTCTCAGAATTCTTCTGCTTGATTTAATTTGTGTCTTACTATTTTTTTGAGATTTACTATTAATTTGTGTCTTACTATCTTTTTGAGATTTACTATTTTTCACTGATTTGCTATTTTTCTGTGACTTACTTTTTTGCTGTATACTTTCAGAAGATGACTCACTTAAGCTCTGAGATTTCGATTCTATTTTATTTTGAGAAGATGACTCGATTAAGCTATTGGAGGATAATTCAACGCTCCCGATCAATGATGAAGAACTTTCTTCCTCCAAACAGAATTTTCTTGCTGAAGGCACTGCGCTTCTGAGAACAGGCTGCTTGCTCTCTGACTTCTTTTTTATTTTCAGCTTCTTCTTCCTTACACTCGAATCTATGCTTTCATTGTCTTTAAGCTCTCTTCTCAGCACTCTCTTGCCCTTATTTTTACTCTTTTCTTCCTTGGTGGCGCCTTCATTGGATCTCAATCTTCTTCTCAGAAGCACGCCCTGATCGTATTTATCTTCGCTGCTTTCCTCATCCACAATGAAGCGTCTTTTGAATGTCACAGTTTCCTCACTCGAAATGAGACTCTCGTGATTTGAACTGACGCACACAATGCTGTCATTTTCGTTGCTCTCACTCTCGTTGCTTGCATCATAGCCACTGCGTGTGCTTCTGCTATTTTCCGAGGAAAATTCCCAGGTGCGGTCGTCAGTCTCGTTGCTTTCTTCGGTTTCCACAACTTTCTCTCCCCGGCCCAAATACATCCGCTCAAATCGTGGGAACTTTATCTTCTCCTTCTCGAAGGTCAGTGCTGCCCTGTTCTCTGTTTCTACCGCATCATAGTTATTTTTACTGCTGATTGTATAGTTTATTTTGTCCCATTTTTGATTGATTATTTTATTTTCATTTACACAGATATCAAAATTGCCGTTATCAAACTGATTTTCATTCATGAAAGAGGCATCGGCTCTGCTATTATCTGGATTTATAGACTCAGATGCTCTATTTGCATTAGAATTCATTTCATTACCAGCACCATTTATTATGTTGGTGCTGTTAAAGTCTCTAAGGAAAAACTGCTCTTTAAAGTACTGAACACGGCCCTCAGCTGCGTACGTAATTATGTTGCCCCGCTCATCGCCCATTATGAAGTATTTCCCATCGTCTGAAAAGCAGCAGTCGCTTATCGACAGTGAAAGCGGCTCCTCCAGTATTTTTACTATCCTAAGCCTTCCCCTTTCTCTATTTTTCTCTTTATAGCACAAATCAGTAGTTTTACCAGCAGAAAAATCACTAAATTTTTTGTCTTTTATAACCAAGTCATCCTGATTTTCTCTCAGATCAAAAGAAGCCTGTGGCAAATCAGTTTCAATGTCATCTTGGCTATCAGTGAGCTCGTACATCGTTAGCTTGTTGCCAACCACTGCAAATATGTTTTTGAAGGGATGAGAATAGAGGCATCCCAACTCACACGGAGATGATGCAACTTCTGAAAAATCATCATAAATCCTTATCCTGTCATCTGAAGTCAGTGCCACGAGAAGATATGAGGATAAAAAGCATATTCCCTCTACAGTAACACCCATAATGCGATGAGTTATTTTTTGCCAGGCGCCATTACTATTTTTGCGCTTAAGAAAGTTTCCCTGGTTTGCATCCATATTGGAATAATAGGTATACATATTAATGTCTGAGTATAAATTGCTAGATGTGCTGTTGTTCAGCGACAGGAGGCTGTTTGTCAGGTTAATGCTACTGTTGTTTAGCGCATTGTTGCTGCCGTTCATCGCACTCGATACCAGGTTATTATTGCTTGAATTAGTATTGCTCATTTTATTAATAGATGCGGCTATTTTCAGGTTATTTTTAGAGGCACACACTGTCTGTACCTTGCAGCCCTCCAGCACAAAGACAGAGTCTAAATTGTAGATATCGAAGAGAAGAAGAAAGGGCGACCACCCACCGCATATTAAAAACCTTCCCCCATCGGTGATGCAAATAGCCTTGATTCCCTCGCCATTCAGAAAAATGGACTCTTTGGTTTCCAGGATCTTTGTGCTGTTGAATTTTATGGTTTTTACAATGCCGTTATTCAAAATACAGGTTATGTTGTTGCAGTTGCCTGTCTTTTTTGTAGCAGAGTTTATTTGGTAAAATTCTGAAAATATTATTTCCTCTTCCATCTTCAGACGGTGCACCAGTTCCAGACTTTTCAGGGACCAAATAAGCAGATGGCCTGAAATATCCGCAGAAACCAGATACTCCCCGTTCGGAGACACCGAGAGATCAACGATGGGCGAGCGGTGCCCGTAGAGCGTATGGACCAGAGATGCGCGCGGGATGCTCCAGATCTTGATGAGGCCGTCAACCGAGGCTGAAAATGCGAATTTAGAGCTGTTGTCAAATGCAAGGCGTTCAATTATTCCGTTGTGGCCGAAAATCTCTGAGTATTTCGCATATTTGTTTTCGCTGAACTGAAGCTGCGGGTGCGGCCTGTTTTCTGTGACTCGTTTTACCTTCTGTGCCAGATCTAGCTCTTCTGCCAGAGACTTTAGAATCGCAAAGGCCTCGTCTCTTCTGAGACCGTCCAAGATTTTGCTTGGTTCTCTTTGTTTACATTCTTGGTTCTCCATAAAATTTTTACCAGCTGCATCCTCTGGAGAGCAAATGCCCTGCGATTTGCTGCCTTCTCCTGCACTGCCAAGCCCGGTGCCGGCTATAAGCTGGCACAGCTTCTCAAGGATCTCCTGATTTTTTTGTGTCATTGAATGGGATTTGCAAGAAAGCAAAATTTGGAGGCAGTGACGGCACGATAAAAATTGGCACTAAAAAATAAAACGTCAACCTCCATAGCATTATATTTATAGCATAGACCTTTATAATAAACCTTAAAGATCGATTGGATGAAGTTTAAAATTATTCTCTCAAGTTAATCTTTCGTTTAATAACGAAGGCTATCAGGCACTGCCATAGTTAAATGCTTTAGAAAAACGCTTTAGAAAAATGCTATAGGAAACAGCTAAATTTCAGCATTTTAATTTGCTCTAAAATTTTACTAAAGAAGATGGCAAATTTTGCCCATGCGCCCATTCACCCTTTCGTATCTCGAGTGTGAGAAATGCAAATCCCAGGATCTACAAAAAATGAACATGGACGAGATTGAGATCGCTGATCTCCCTCAGCACATTCCCAGCATCGAGCCATTCAGAACTGAGACTAATTTTCTGAACGATCTTGTGGAAGAGGCCAAGAGAGCAACCAAAAATGCAATAGACATAGAAGAGGCTGATGTGCTGATGTTTGAAGAGACGGGCAGCAATGAAAATATCACCAAGCTGCTGTTGGGCATCAATGTGGTGAAAGGAAGTATCTGCTGCTGCGCCTGTGGACGGGAATGCAGAATTACTGACAGCATTTTGTACAATGTCGATGAATAAAATATAAATCGCGCACCTTTCAAACTATCATTATTAAAGAAACAGTAGAGTTCTCATATATTCTTAGAACAAACAATTATCTACATTCATTTAAAATGCCCAGAAAGTCTATTTACATGTGTTTGAGAAAGATTTGCTGCAAAGTCTAGCTATAATTTTTATCAAGCAGAATGCAGTTTTTACTTTAATTTATGCAGCATTTTCATACGAGACGGTCTAGTAAAGAACGTATTAATAAAAGGGAGCATTACATTTTAATAATCAAGTTATAAATTGTGGTTGTAACGCGATATTAAAAGATAAAATACAAACTCAAAAGTTAAATTTAACTTTATTTAAGGATATAAATAATCAACTGTTGCTTCATTCTTTAAGTTATTTGAATTCTGCGCATCAGTTGTTTTTATATTCTGGCTTAAGCTCATACGTGTTTTTATGGTCTTTCTTATTAAGAACACATATTTCTCCCAGAAGCTCCAGAATGTACGCCTGGGGCTGTCCGGTGAAATCAGAAAGATCTTTGACCGTCCACGACTCACGCTGCTCGTAGGCATTGAAAATCATATCAAACACATCCTTGCTCTCAAGACGCTCTCTGCGCTTGTTCTGCAGCATGCTTTTTCTTTTGCGGGACTGGAGTTCAAGCTCACGCAGGTTGCCGTACTTTTCGCCTTTTCGTATTTCTGTAAAATAGTCGATCACCATTGCCGGGTGCTTTCCTGCCTCATTCTCCTTTAGCTGCCGCTTGTATGCAAAGTACTCTGCATTGAGCACCGGCTTTATGCTGCACTCCTTGTCGATGCATCCGTCGGCATTTACCGCACCTCCATGCATGGACATCAGATACATGTCGTTTTCACGATCTTTAATCTCAATTGTATGCTCCTTTGGAATTCCTGCTCTGAGAATGGCATCAGAAAGGCTCAGCCCTATGTCGTTTCCCCCATCAGCACTCTTTGTTATGTTGAGCTGGCCCAGCTTGGTCCCGTTCTGCTGCTCCATTATGTTTTCGCCAAGATATTTGGGCACCTTTGCTATCCAGACACTGACCGGCAGTTTATTAGTGTTGACCTTCATGGGCTTGTTTTTACCCAAAATATAAAAACTCATTTAACACACACCCAAGGCATTTATTTAATATGAACAACGCTTTCATCAAAATGCGTCTGTAACTCAATTGCTTATCGTATAAAAGAAGCTTAAAGTTGTCTTATAAGAGGAAATAGAGAGTATTTTAAAATGAGCGAAATATTATTTAAGTCCTACGGTAATTGGCATATAAATCAGTTTGGCTCTCGTTGCATATAATGTTTGTATAATCCTAAGCTAACACTTAAATTGTCTGCTGCCTTTATAAAAGCCCCTTATTATAGGTAATTCTGCCTGAGGCTTAGTATTTTTATTACAATGATGCCTTCGCATTTGTAAATAAAGTGCATACATCACACGATTAAGTGTTTATTATTTATGTAACTGGATCTCAAACCATAAAGTATTTTTAAAGACTATATGCAACTTAGGTTTTATTGAGGTTCAAAGTAAAGTTTAGAAACTTTTTAGTAGCTGCATAGCTTATGTTTATTTTTTCTTACTCAAAATAACGTAAATTTTATTTTGAGTAAGAAAATTTGGATATCAAAGAGAAAGTATTTTCATAATAGCTTTACGTGTTCTCTATCAGGCTATTCTTAACATTTGGCAAAAAGATTTCTTATTTTAAGATTCCAAATAGTGAAATTATTATTAAAAACTTAGCTCCTTTTAATAGTACAAACCATTTCTATTAATACTGAACTGTATTTAAAATGCAGCAGGTACAAATATTTTAGATTTTTTGAGAATGAAAATTTTACCCAATGGCAAAAAAGAGTGCTGAGAATACAGCTGACACCAAAATACCCTTTGAGAGGCCCAACAAAAGCAGCAATCTGACGATGGGTATCGTAGGACTTCCAAATGTCGGAAAATCAACGCTTTTCAACAGACTAACGCAAAGCTCTGTTGCAGCCGAGAACTATCCATTCTGCACCATCGATGCAACAACAGGCCATGTAAAAATAGAGGATCCACGGGTGCTGGTACTGGAGGATATTTATAAGCCCAAGAGAACAGTCCATGCGTTTTTAACGATTGTGGACATTGCTGGTCTTGTGCGTGGTGCATCTGAAGGCCAGGGCCTTGGAAACCAGTTTTTGGACAATATCAGAAATACAGACGGAATCTTCCTGGTTGTGCGCTGCTTTGATGATAAGGACATTATTCATGTGGAGAATGATGTTGATCCAATTCGTGACATCCAGATTATTCGTGATGAGCTGAGAATGAAGGACAAAGATACTCTTGTTAAGACTCTCGCCAAGTGCCAGAAGGAGCTGCGTGGAAAGACTGGAGACAAAAAACTTGAAAAGAATATCAAGACAGTTGAGCGCATGCAGGCGATCTTGGAGAGCAAGTGGATCAACGAGGATTCCTATGACAGCGATGAACTCGCATTTATAAATACCTTAAATCTTCTTACCACAAAAAATGTCGTTATTTTGGCAAATATTCCAGCAAAGAACTACAAAGAGAGAAAGTGCAACAAGCATCTCAAGGCTGTTTTGGATGCGTATAAAGACGATGTTGTGCCTGTGAGTGCAACCTTCTGCGAGGAGAGTCTTGATGAGCCGCTGCCTGCAGATCTTGTCAAGAAGATTGTGGACAAGGGATATTCATCGCTGCGTCTGATGAACTACTTCACTGCTGGAAAGGACGAGGTAAAGGCCTGGACCATCCGCGATGGAATGAAGGCACCGGCAGCCGGCGGAGTAATCCACACGGACTTTGAGAAGTACTTTATGTCAGCGGATGTAATGGAGTATGATGAGTTTGAGAAGCACAAGAGCGAGGCCCAGATGAAGGCAGCAGGGAAATACATGCAGAAAGGCAAAGACTACGCTGTTAAAAGTGGTGATATCATGCTTTTTAAGTTCAATGCGCCCAAAGGCAAAAAATAAATATTTTTAGTTAGAGGAATTCTATTACGACAATTTTACATTCATAGTATCTCAAAAAACTCAAATTCAGAATCTCAAAAAACTCAAATTCAGAATCTCAAA
>JALPMN010000642.1:17844-77649 GCA_024243835.1 Enteropsectra breve | reverse complement strand
AATCAAATAATCTTTAACTTAAAATCATTATTTACTTAATTCTCTCAACAGTGTTGTTGTTCCTGTTGTAGTACACCACGTCCTCATTTTCCAGCTCATCAAGCGCCTCTTTGAGCAGCCGTTCCTCCGCTCCGGTCTTCTCCTGCAGATCAATAAAAAGCATCTTCTTTTTCACCAGCCTCAGCACATGCGCCTTTAGATCATCCACCAGTTTGGTATGGGAGACACTGCGCCCCGTAAAGATCATATTCACATCGATGCGCCCTGTTTTTGGATCGAGCGCATAGAGCAGCATCGATTCTTTGATGAGACGCTCTGCCTCCTGGACATCCTCAAGATCCACTGTTTTGCTAAAGCGCATTTTCGCATGCGCCTCTGAAAGACGAATTAAGCTTTCCAGCTGCCTGGTTGTTGCTGTTATGCTTTCGCCGTTATCCAGCTGCCTGAGCCCAGAATAAGCCTCGGCCAGTGCCTCACTGCTCGCTGCTGTCAAGACAGGCATGTGCCTCTTGCCCTCTCTGATGTATGCCTTTAGAAGATCAATACTTATAAAACTCACTTGCTCTTCCTCTCCGATGTACATGTCTACAATGTGGTTTGCAACCCTACGATCGTTTCCCTCATCTGGCTTGTCAATTAAAAGACAAACTAAATCAAAACGCGATAGCAGCGTTGCTGGCAGATTGATATTTTCCAAAATAGTCTTTTTAACGTTGTATTTGCTTTCCACAGGATTGCAGCTTGCAAGAATCGAACAGCGGGCATTGAGTGTCGTGATTATTCCAGCCTTCGCAAGACTCACCGTCTGCTGCTCCATGGCCTCATGCAGCACCGATCGTGTTGCATCGTTCATCTTGTCAAACTCATCGATGCAGCATATTCCATGGTCACTCAGAACCAGTGCACCTGATTCGAGAATAAACTGCCCAGAATCGGGATCTTTGGAAACACTCGCTGTAAGACCCACAGCTGAAGATCCTCGTCCGGAAGTATAAAGGCCCCTCTCAGAGATGCGATGCACAAAGCTCAAAAGCTGTGATTTGGAAATACCTGGATCACCCGCCAAAAGCAGATTAATATCACCTCTCAGGCGGGAAGATCCCAGGGATTTGGAGCAGCCGCCAAACAGCTGCAAAAGAAGGCCCTTTTTGACATTTTCCATTCCGTAGACCGATGGGGCTATTGAGCGGCTCAAAAGTTCATAAATATTTTTGTTTTTCGACAATTCAAATATTTCCTGCAAATAGTCCTTTTCCGCCTCCTTCTTGCTTATCACCCTCGCTGAAAGAAGCTCTAAATAAACCCTAAAGCTGCTTTTCACTTTCTTCAGATGTGGATTCACACGAACAGGAACAGCCTTGAAAATACCGGTGAGTTCAACTCTGTCTCCAGGTATTAATAAATCAACAAGATCGGCGGTTGAACTGACGGTGAGGGTCATCGGAGTCGTGCCGGGTGGCATCCCCTCAGGCAGCTCCTGCAGCTTGACAATCTGCTTGTCTGTGTAGATCCCGCCGTTGTGGTGCAGCTCAAAAGACATACGGCCGTCGCACTCGCATTGTGTTGGCTCGGTGATGCTTCCTCGGACCGACTCCACAAAAACATCACGGCCGCACTTCACACAGTGGTATTTGGCCTCGTGAACCTCAGGAATTATGGCGCTGGCTCGCACTACAAGGCCTGAAATAGAAACGATGCTGTCGATGTCCGTTGGATCGGCACTTCTGATGGAAAGCTTTTTTCCAATATTAAAAGGCCTGAATTTAATTTCCTTCGGCTGCTCCATGAAAATTTCAGAATAAATTTCTAAAAGAGAAGTCTGAAAAATAGAAATGGCCTCTTGCGGGTAGAGCATCAGCTGCTCCTTAAGCTCTGGCGGCAGATCATCGCCATCAACACTCATGACAAAATTGTTCGTGACATTCATGTCATCAAGTGCATTTCGGTAGCTCCGTTTAGCGCGAATAAATTCCTTAAATTTTTCTGAGGTCTCCTGGACATTTATCGTTGTTCCCCAGATAAGCTTTTCACGGTCAGTCTCTACGAACGGAGTGAATGACGAACTGAATTCATTTTGGCTTGGCGTAAGTGTCAGGTGGAGATCCTGGCTTGCTTCATCAAAGGAAAATGCCTCCGACTGAGTTGGATCCATGTGGATAAAATTTTTAAAGAATATTTAAAGGATAAGAAAATGAAGCATGTTCTTCTTGCAAAAGATAAAATACTATCAAGGATGTCTGTAACTTCATGCTAAGGCTATTATAACAAAGAGTATTTGAGACATTAAAACAATGACATCTATTAAGAAGTATTTTTTATTTACAAATGAATTATTTTGTGAATAGAGATTTCTGCTTATAGGCTGTAAAGCGCATAGCTGCAGAACATTCCAGATATTCCGAAGAGCATATAATAAGTAGCTCCACCGAAGGGGATACAGATACGCGAAAGAACTGTTGATATTGCAGCAAAGAACAGCACAAAAAGATTTCCCAGCGCAATAAAAAGGAGCCATAGCGCTGTAGAATATCCCTGTAGTGGGCCTGTGAGCTGTTCTTCGAGCACTATAAGGCCGTATTTGCTAAAAACAAATTCGGATAGCGACAATAAAAGATATTGTGGGATCTGGTAAAAGACAGAAAGCTTGGCAGCCGCTCTTTTGACATTAAATTCCATAAAAGCAGCGATAAAATATGCGAATGATGCAAATAGCATGGCTAATCCAACCTTTTTGTGGCAGCTGATTTCAAATGTAAAAAATCGGCGTGCTGGCAAAATAAGCCATGTTAAGAGCGGAGTGGCCATAATAACAATGAAGCTGTTTATGATGGGAAGTTCAAGTTGCGCAGCCTTAAGACTGTTCATAAATGTCGGTGCCATGCGCATCGCCTGCTCAGCCCAGCATGTATTTTGCTGGTCGTAGAGACTCCAGAACAGCGCCATGGGGAGTGATTTCCAGAATGCTTTGACAAGCTTCTTTACGTCTTCGTGCATTAAAATGCCTGAATCATCCATATTAATAGGCGCGGCCATAGTCATAGTGGTTCTTGCATTGTGCATGCAAATGTTTTCTTCGTTTTTATCACATATAAATGGATCTATTGCATCTTTTTTATATTTCTTAAATATCCTTGTTTTCAGGTCTTCTAGAATATACTTTATTAATCTCATATCCACTGTGTATGTGTAAGGATTTGCACGGAAATACTTTATTCCAGATAAATAAAGCATTACTGAGACCAATAGTATTGATGAAGACATGCTGAAGGTGAGGCTAAAGCACGTGTTTTTGTTGAAGCAGTTGAAGTCTGCCAGAAGTGGGGCCCAAAATATGGATAGATAAACACCTGCCGATATGAGGAGATAAAATACTTTGTGGAACGGGCCGAGAAGAGCAACACAACTAGTGCTCTGATCGAGAAATGGCTTGAGTGCGCCAAGACAAAACGCAGTGCAGAGCAGCACTGTGAATAGAAACAGCAGGGATCCGCCGTAGAGGGAAATATATAGAAGCGAAAATGAACACAGGAGATACGTTGTTGAAAGGAAAACAAGAATGGGCTGTGTGCAGAGGTAAACGAACAATAGGCTGCTTATGGATGCGAAAGCATATGTGAGTGCTACAAACAAATGAACAGTCCTGATGGCATGGATATTAGAAAGCCTGAATTCTTGTTTTAAGAAAACAAAGAGAATCGAAAGAAGGCCGTAAAATAAGAGGCGTCCCTTGGGTGTTGAGTGGATGATCAGAGCAAGCAAATTAGAGTGTTCAAAGAGCATAAGGCAGGAGGGCTGCAAAAACACCTGACTTATAAATTATGTATGACTTATAAATTATGTCTGGCTTATAAATTATGTCTGACTTATAAATTATGTCTGGCTTATAAATTGTTAGCAGATAATAATCTTGAAGAATTTTAAAGGTACTTAATTTTAAGCATCTATTAGAATAAGTTGA
Source organism: Enteropsectra breve (assembly GCA_024243835.1). Classification (NCBI taxonomy): domain Eukaryota; kingdom Fungi; phylum Microsporidia; genus Enteropsectra; species Enteropsectra breve. The sequence continues at coordinate 73,691 of JALPMN010000642.1, read as the reverse complement.
TTTCATAATTTTAACTCTGGAGTTTATTACTTTTACACACTTCATTGAGAAGAGAAAAAGTATTCCTTAAACATAAAACTAAAGTTTTTAAAGAAATCTAAACAAAGTTTTATTTAAACAAAGTTTTATTCATAGGACTCTCGATCTGGAAGGTCTATGTACCCATCGACAGTAAGCGATAGCTTTTCTCCCGCCATTGCGACCTTGTCATGCAGCTGCGAAACCATTTCCCAATTCACGACATTCCACCAGCTGTTAATATAGCGAGCTCTTTCGTTCCTGTATCTAATGTAATAGGCATGCTCCCACACATCCAGGCCAAGCATGCAAACGCAGTCGGGATTCTCCATCACCGGATTGATCTGGTCTTTTGTCGTGGTAATGTAGCTCTTGTTCTGCTTCTTGTCAAAAACATACCAGGCCCATCCACTTCCAAAAACCTTGAGCGCGGCATCGCTGAACTCCTTCTTAAAATTTTCTAGTGTCTTAAAATCATGAGCAATTCGCTCTGCAAGGAAATGACTGATGTCTTTTTCGCTCGATTTGGGAGACATAAACTCCCAGAAAAGACTGTGGTTGAAGTGCCCTCCACCGTGGTTCAGCAGTATCTTTTTGTCTTCTTCGGAGATGCCTTCGTTCTTAAACAGTCCTGAAAGGAACGAGGCCAGCATCGTGTTATCATACTTTCCAGCATCTGACAGTCCGTTTAGACCACTCACATAGGCGCTGTGGTGCTTCTCATAGTGCACTTCCATTGTCTCCGCATCAATATACGGCTCAAGTGCCTGGTACTTATAAAGAATCATTGGTTTATTGAATGACATTGAGGGGTTCATTAAAAATTTTAAAATGCAATGATAATTTAATTTTCAAATCAAGTGACTGCTGTAAAGTGATCATCTTTTACATCAAGAGCCGTGTAATATACTTGTATGTTTTGCTAAATTAAGCCTTCTATATGATAGAGTATTTATATTTTTTAATTAAAATTTCATAATTTCATTAAAGATCAATTTTTTGAAGAGGTGATGGTTAGTGCTAGTAGCACACTTAAGAAAACAAGATATCTCAGCGGCGAGCCTAGTCATCACTGATAAATGATATTTTACATAGAGTTTTAGTCACTATGTTTCTAACACAGTTATAATTTGGGACAAGCAACCAAAGAATTAAGCTGCTTTATGTCAAATTTCAATATCTCTAGACAATTAGTAACCTATCAATGAGCTATAACAATGCTAAGCCATTGAATAGTCACTAACAGGCTGAGTGATAGCCTCATTAGCATTCCATAATATATTTGACTTTAAAAATTTCCTTAGATTACACATTTGTTTACAAACTATAAAAGTTTCAGTTCTATATGCAACCCTTCTCAGGCCATCGGCTTTGATCAAGTGTAGTATATGAACGGTTAGTGTAAGAGCTAACCTTTTCTCTAAGAGAATAAACAATCCTTGGGATCTGCAGAAGTTAATTCTGCTTTTATTAATAAGCATATATTTTTGTCTCAGTTATTACTTTTGCAATGAAATACACTGTTTATTTTAGTTAGTTACTCTTATATGGCGGTTGTCCATAATCTTCTGTACTAAATCCATTGTTTAAATTTTATTTTATCAGTCTTTTCTTTTAATAGAAGCATTTATAATCTGCCTTAGATTTGAAAATAATATAAATTAAAGGCTAATTCTTTTTTTAAAGCTGGAGACTCCTCAAAATAGATTTTTATTTTGGATCTGGACAAAATTCCTTGTTTTTATAATATGGCCAGCATTTAACAGATAAACTTGAATAAGACCTTAAAATTGTAAATGTTGCTCAAAACGTGCCGGAATAAATGATATCTCATTTTATTTGAAAATTTCATGGCCCATATCAGAAATATCCATATTGGTATTTTTTCTTCTGCGGTACTCAAATGGCATGCCCATAAAAACATAAACATTCACTTGTTAAAGACTGCTAGTAAATAGTTGCCTTGAAAACAATAAACTCAACAGAATGTCTTTTAATATTATGGTAATTTAATTTATATTTTCCTTTGAAACATTTGATATCTTGTTAACCAGCTCTTGATGGTTTTTGTAAGAAAAATTGATGTTTGTCTTGATGGCCAGTGAATTTTGCAGCTCCTGGAGCACATCCTTGCATTCTCTGGCTGTAGGCACGGATTTTGCCCATATTTCAAACTTTACATGGTGCTTTCTGATGTTGAGTTTAATTCCATTGCACTCAAAATTTTTAAAGCCGACGAGACAGAAGTATGCAGCAAGCCGCTCGAACAGAATGTCAGACACATTCAGGCCGAACTGGGCAATCCATGTGCATCCCTGTGTGTTTTCTGGATCCTCCCAGGTAGCATTTATCCCGCTCTTGAAGAGATTCAAGTTGTACTTTGCACCCTCGCCAAATGGCTTAATATGGTGCAGGATATAGCTCAGATCTTCGGCACTCTTAATTGTGCAGATCTTTTTGAGTGCATCATTGTACTGCAGGGGATCAGTCGCTTTGTCCGATATTTCTGTTATTGTCAGCTCATACTCCTGGTCAAACATGGGCTAAAATTTTAATTGCAAAATACCATTGCAGTACTGTCCTGTGCTAAAGCCTTAAAAATTTTACTGAGCAAGAGCAGACCAATTTTTCAGTGGAAAGCAAAATAAACCATCTATTCAACTTAAGATGCACCTGAAGTACTGAAAAAATCATAGCAATCTTAACAGCAGCAGCAAATAACCCTAGGCAACTCCTATAAGGTACATACCTTATTATTTGCCTGGCACTCGTATGTCTATTTATTTTTTCAGAAAAAATTTACAATCCATTCATCAAAAAGACCCTAAAAGCTTTAAAACTAGTGGCAGTGCCATCTTTATAAAAATAGGCTTTGAATAATTATTTAATATTTTCCTCTAAGTGGTAATGTGAGATTAAATACCAAATTGCTGTCAGTAGAATCTTTGTCGCAGCAGAAGAAGCCCATGCGCACAAACTGGTACTTTTCAAGGTTCTTTGCTGTTTTGATTCTCGCGTCGCAGTAGCCCACTGCCTTCTCGATGCTGTTTAGATTTAAGTCAGACAGATAGCCAACCTCATCTGGGCTGAATGAGTTGAAAAGAGGCTTGTAGAGTCGCAGCTCCACCTTGTTGTTCAAGTTCGGCACCCACTGGCAGTATTTGAGAGGCTTCTCATCAACCAGCTCACAGACAATTCCGTCTGAGTTCTTGCTCAGATAGGAAATTGTTCCGATGCCTATCAGGCCCACAGGCTGCTTGGGTGTCAGGCGCATGAATTCTCCGTCAGTGCTTTCAACATCGCTCTTTTCCTCAAAGTCTGAGCCGTCAATGTAAATAAACTTATTTACTTCAATTTTCTCGTTTTCTCCCCCTGCAATGCTTGATGGTATTTCCACAGTCCTCTTGCTCAGTCCGTTTATCGTTACTTTGAGCGGATTTCTGATGCAGAACATCTTCTTCGCCTCTTTTTCCAGGTCCTTTCGCACGAAATTCTCCAAAATTCTTACATCCACCGTTGTTTCACTGAATGTTATTCCCACGCTTTGCACAAACTTGTTGATTGCATTCGCCGTGAAGCCTCTGCGTCGCATGCCTCTTATTGTGTAAAAACGCGGATCATCCCACTCCAGCCCCATGTTCACAATCTCAGTCATTTTTCTCTTAGAAAGCACAGTGTTGCTCAAATTAAGCCTTGAAAACTCCCATTGCACAGGCTCATACATCTCAAGGTTCTGAAGAAGCCAGTGGTAGGGCTCTTGGCGGGTCTTAAACTCACGGGAGCAGAAGGAGTGGGTTACATCCTCCAGCGAATCACAGACGCACAGTGCAAACTCGTACGACGGATAAACGTGATAATTTCTGTTTTTTTGTGGATGAACGATATTCATAATTCTAGAACCAACAAGATCCAGCATCAGCGGATTTTTAGACTCCAGATCCATTTTGAATCGGAGAGTTGCCTCGCCATCTTCGTATTTTCCATCCATCATTTTATTAAACTCTTCAATATTCTCTTCAACTGATCTGTTTCGGTACGGCGAAAGAATCGTTGGATCGAAGTTTCCCCCGTCTCGTTCCCTCTGGAAAACCTGCCGTCTGTTCCTCATGTCCTCAACGGTGCAGTGGCAGACATACGCCTTTCCCTTGCGGATCAGCTCAACGGACTTTTCGTTCATCCAATCAAAGTGATCGGATGATGCGGTGATTGCCTGTGGCTCGAAGCCAAGCCAGCGAATATCCTCTTGAATGTTTTCAAAATGCTCTTCCTTTTCTTTCTTGGGATTCGTATCATCGAATCTGAGATATGTGTAGCCCCCAAACTTCTTCGCGTAGTTAAAGGAAAGATTAAGCGCCTTGGCATGGCCAATGTGCAGATTTCCATTGGGCTCTGGCGGGAAGCGTGTCACTACCTTTCCGCCCGTGCGCTTCAGGTGCTCATCTCTGACCGCATCGGAGACCTGTGGATTCTCGCCTGGCATGTGCAGCATCGAGATCTCGCCCTCCTCAAGCCACTTGTACTCGCTTACCTCTTCTGCAGAAGAAGTTTTCTTTGTGCTTGCTTCGGAGATATTCAGCTTAGACATCTGCTCCAGGATTATTTTGGCATCTGCAAATGGAATCTCTTTTTTAAGATTTTTAAGAATCTCAGCTTTCGGGAGTTTGCATTTCTCGCGGATTTTGTTTTCAATTTCTTCGGGACTCACATCATTCTGTCTGATGAATTCCTCCACGGTCATTTTCTGTGTGCCCTCCATGAACTTGTAGACACCTCTGAGCATATTCTCGTGCTTAATCATCCCGTTTTCGATGTACGGGACTATTTTGCATATATCCACATTTTTCGGGGCTGTGCATATCAGCGAATAGTGCAGCTTGGAGAACTTCTGGCTGCACTTGGCAACTGTCTCTATATTTCGCACAATCTGTGGCTTTTTGAGCAACTCATCTATTTTCTCTCGCGGTATGTTGATACTCTCAAGCAGATCTGTTGAACTCATCATAGGGCTATGGATTCTGTGTTATAAAATTTTAAAAGATTTGTTGTGATGGCGAAAATTTGTTGCGCACGATAAAACGCAGATCTGAATTGACATTTTCACATAAAAGTCAGATACTGGCCACATTTAGTCTCTTAAAATGAAGCCAATCTGTGAATGCCCATTGTGATAAATTTAATACTAACTTTGATTTACTATATCTGATATATCAATTTATGTCAAATGAAACATTTAAGCATGGACTATTAATCTAAGCATGGATAAAATGACTGCATGATGCTTGAGCAATAAAGGTTCCATTGAATAGAAAAGATAGTATGTTATGACATTCTATTTCGTGAATAAAAGAGTTTTCTTAATGTATTGGTTTATTTGAGAGAAATGTGAAATGCTTTTAATTATGAGCATTTTCATGTTTTATTATTTGAGTAAGCATACATCTTTTAAGAAAAATTCTAAGAATAGCTAAAATGTTGACATAAAACAACTGCATTGCAGAGGTTTACAGAGCACAAAGCTAAATTTTAACAATAAAATGACATTTTAAAAGTCAAACAATCAAATTTCAGTAGATACTGCGAGAGTAAATTTTTTACAATTTTTGATTGTTCTTTTGTTTCCACATTAAACAAAAACATACTATGGAAGCCATGCAATCTCTGTTAGTTCTTCGCTAACAGCATATTAAGATAAGAAATTCCGAAAAAATAAGTTTAATTGCCACAGAAAATATTTTACTAAGATTTTCTGAATACAGGCATATTTTGATTTAAAGATGTGTGCTATGCATTTAAACGTTTGAATTAGCAACAATAATAAAACTACAGTCCATTCGGTATTTTAAATGAACCCCTGATATGGCTGGTAAAGCAAAAGAAACCCCGGTTGATATCGTAAACAAACTGCACAAGGAGTCCACCATTTATGAAATAAACGAGGCGCTGGCAAAGCTTGCAGACTCGATTTCTAAGACACAGGCCACAAACAAAGCCCTGATTACTGAACATTTTTCCAAGTTCGTGGAGTGCCGTTCTCTGATGGAAAACATCTGGGTGGATATTAAAAACAAAGGCCTTGACAAGCCACTTACAGAAGAAACAGAGCGGCACATCGCTGCACTGTCAAACAAGTACAGCAAGATAATAGAGGATGTTAGCGAGAGTGTGGTCGAGGACAGCTACAGCCACCGCCAGATTTACTACAGAAATGAGTTCTATGACATCTTCACGATGCATGAGGAGCTATCGAAGAACCTGACACATTTTGAGGCCTTTGTGGAAATCTACAAAAGAGCAAGGAAGTCGTATGAACGTGTGAAAAAATCCAAATTCATGCAGTCCAAGTTCGCAGAAATTAAGCCGCTGCTAAGAAAATTTCTGGATAACGTTTACATATTTATTTCATCCGATAAAATAACATACGAAGACATTTGCTATCATTTTGATATTTACTGCAGCATCTCGGAGGCACGGCCTGAAACAAAGTTAATGAACACGCTTCTGGTTGCCTACAAAGAAGCAACCTATGTGCGAAGGGAATGCAGTGAAGAGTACATCAATTATCTGTGTCTATCGCTGAGCAGACTGGTTAAGTACGCCAGCAGTGTCGTGGCAGTGGAGGGCATATATCATTTTTTTGAGTGTCTTGAAATAGCCGTGGCAGAGGCAGATATAGAAGATGCGAAAATGGTTATTAAAAAAATAAAGGACCTGGAGGAATATATAGTGCTGCCTGTGAACTGCAAAAAACTATTTGATGATGCAAATAGTGAGTTTAGACTAAAAATGTTCGAAAACACCCTAAAAAGAACTGCCATCAAAGAAGTAGCAGGGCTTTATAGCCAATTCAGTGCGCTGCTTCGTGAAAACGAGCGCGAAAAGGCACAGGATCTTATTTTGGAATATGCCAAAGAATTTGTGCAGAAGCTTGATCTTGCGCCGTATGATTATCTTCACAGCGAGGAGAGCGAAGTGGACAGCATACGGCCCTGCCTTGGAGTCGAAAGCTCAAAAAGAAACAAAAAACTGAACAAGTTTTTATCACAGTTCCGAGATCAGGTGCTCGAAAAATTAGCCCTTGATTTTTCTAAAACAGTAGAGGAAAAGGGAGAGTGCCATGTTCTGATGGAGGCTGTTCACATAATCAAAAGGACACCAAAGTTTCACAAAAAGATAATATTTGAGGCGAAAGACAGCATTCTTAAGAACCCTGTCATCTACTTTTATCTCTCAAAGTATATTTTGATGGAGAGACCCAAATTGGAGGGGGAGGATGCAGATAAGGCCGATGCTTTAAGGGCGCAATTTGATTTCTTTTTGTTGTAAATAGAGGTTTTCGATGCAAAAAGCCTTTCTCTGCAATTCAGTAGAAAGAAGATTTCAACAACGAGTAAATGAGCTTAATTAAAACAGTTAAAACTTTTATCATATCATTTAAACATCATCTTTATCCGTGCAGCTTATAGTTGAATAACTAATTTTATTTTTAAACAACATAAATTGTGCTAGTCCTACTATTTCGTTCGGTTATTTATATTCCTGTCAAATAATGCATTCCTGTCAAATAATGCGCTGCTTGTTCTTTGATGTAAATCTTCTTGATATTTTCAGAAATGTTTGCTTTCCTAAATATGCTGCACGAAACAATTCAGACCGCACTGTTCAGTATTGCCAACTGCGGGCTACTCGCCGCTTCTATACACCACACAAATACCATTTTCTGCAGCAAACACGCATCTGACATGGTCTATGGAAGCACTGGTGCAGCAACTATCTGCAGCCTTCTTTTTCTGAATATCGGGATAGTGGTATTTTCGCTCTTCATAATCATGAACTTCAATGATTTCATGCTGGAGCGCTGTATCAATCTGATAGGTGCCTATCAGAAGCTACGTGTAGTAGGTGGTTAGTAATAATTTAGTTAGCGATACTGCTAGGCATTAATGGTATGCTATACATTACACTCGAGACGCGCTTCATTTGGGTCTACAGCGGACCAAAGGATGGCTCCTTTTTTGCCATTGTGCAGGAGAGTTTGTTAGTTGTGGCATTTTCGTGCTGTATTTTTGCTGTATGCTGGTTCATTCATCCTGACCTGTTCGGGCTTCGTGAACGAAGAAAAATGAAACAGTGCAGCGAGGATATGGCACGAAATGTTGTATCACTCTAATAAATATCTTTGCTACAAAATAATTTTATGTACTTTTTCTTTCAACTGAATATAAAACTAAAATCGTATTATATTTGTCGCAACAATCATTGAAATAATGACAAATTATTATGGAAAATAAAGTCTAATATAGCCTTCCTTTATAGATATGTACATTTTAAAAATGCATTTTTTAGTTATGCCATGGTTTAAAAATGCTAATAAAATTTTTAAGTTTAATTATGCTAAATTCACATTTAATATCCTCTAATGATAGAATATAAAGGGCAGGTTGGAAGAAGAAAGGGCACCTCAAAGGATTCTCTTGGTATCAGAAGCAGTTACATTAACAAAATCCACGGGATGCAGTCAGGCAAGGATCCTGAATCGCTGGGCCGCCCCTCTAATTTTAGCTCTGCCTGCATGGACAGAAATAAACAAATGCGAATGAAAACAAATAGTGAAGAGACCACTCTGGAAATGGACTATCTGAGTGATGACATTGAGTGCAACTCAATTGCAGGTGGAATAGAAAAAATAGACATTGGGGCGATTTCGAATAAAATTCAGGAGTATGAGAGAATAATTAGTGAGGCAGAGGCCAAAACAAAAATTGTGGAATTGGTCAGAACGGAGTCACGGCAGATAAAACTGGACAGGCAGGCCTTGATAAAACCGGACTGGAATGCGGTGAATGAGGAGCTGAAGCAGGTTCTGGCAAACAGAAGCGACAACACCGAAGAGACAGTCATAAGCAGTGAAGGGCCTATTGCATTGGAAATAGACGAAAAGCAAGTCCATGAAACAAATAAGAAAACAAGTCATCCAAACATATTTAAGAGAATTTACAACTGGTTCTGTTTACAATAAATAAAAGAAAAAGTTAATAAAAGAAGTATGTTTATTTTTTACAGCTCTGCATTAGTCTTTAAAAATATGAATTGTATTTTTGCAAAATACATAAGCCAATTCTTGTACAAACATTCCTTTAAATTTAGGCATTTAAATAATCAAACTCTTTCGAGCTTTTAAATCAGTTCATTTTGTTTATACAATGGAGAAATATAATTTCTAAATAAATATGAATGCCACTAAACAGAGTCCAGGCATGCTTTTTATCATTTTTCTGAAATACAAAGGCTACATAGCAATATTTTATTTTTCCTTGTCTCCACTCCAAATACCAATTAGAGGTTTAGAGCAATGCATAATAAAATGCCGGAGTGATGCTTCCATAAACACCATGGTTTTTTACCTTTCATTTTATCTCTCATTTAATCTCCCATTACTGAGCGGCATCTTACTATACCATGCTCTGGATGCACTTATTTTGTGAATATTAAAAATTTTCTTTGATCAGCTCTGCGGCTTTTTGGTATTGAGCTCGGATCTTATGCAGTTTATGTACTCGAGATAGCTGCTGGGCTTCATTATCACCTGCACCTTGCGCTTTGCGTTCTTTGCCTTCGCCCGCTCCCGGAATATCTCCTCTTCACATTCTGCCGCCATTTTGCATATTTTAAAGCCTGTGTACATCATTTTATGATCCTCCATTTTGAATAAATATTTTCAATCAGACAAATGAAATTTTGAAGTTTTAAAAGTATAAACAAGAAACGTTAGAGTTTAAAACACAGGTGACGTAAAATGAGCGTTTTAGAATTACCACTAAAATAATAAAAATTGAAGAGTTTTATTCTTTTTGAGCAATGATCTACTTGATATCATAATGATAGGTGGATGGATAGTAATTCAGTAGTATGAATTGCTTTATTAAGCTTATTTTGTTAGGCATACAGCTATAGCTTACAACACAAAGCACCAGGCAGCCAGCACAGATCTTCTGTATTTTTAAAAATGAAGCAATATCCAGAGAGTTAAAAGCACGATAAATAAAGACCATTAAACATGTAAAAATGTTAATAGAGATTTATTCTTACGTTTTTCGCACATTATTGACTTTTTATATCCAAATAGAAACTGCTAGTCTTGTACCACGAAAATATGATTCTTCAGCTTCTAGAACAGGCTTGCAATAATCTTTAAATCAATTATAAACTGCCACAAGCAAGATTTTTCGCCATTTGATGCTTTATAAGTCAGACACAACTTTATTTAATTGAGAAAAAAATTAAGCTTATACACTTTAAAAATGGCTATATAAATTCAGCAACACGATATTTACATTCTCTAAAACTCGAAAATATAAAACCATCATTAAGAACAAAAACATCTTGATTTTTTCGGTAATAAATCTTATTTATTCACATCTTAGTTACCTCCTCGTTGTCTTTTTTGCCGGATTGTTCTTTTTTTGGTGGAGTAAGGAAACTATATTTTTTCTTGAGGGCATCAAGTGCTGCTTCAGAGGGGGCTTTCTCTAGCACAAAGCCTTGATATTCTTTTCCAGAGAAGCGTATTTTGACTTGTTGTTCTATATACTTATCTACCCCTAATGAATTGTCTTTTTTAATTTCTTCAACATTCTCTTTGCCTGCTCCTTTTTCTAGCGATTTTTTCATTTCATCTAGGTCCAGTTGGTTAATTTTCTTCGAATTCATCTGGGTCTTAATTGAATCATCATTGCTCTGATCAAGGCCTATAAATACAAGCACACCGGAAGGGCTTATTTTCCCGACTAAATATGTAACATCTGCTGCATCTAATTCATCTGTAATATAGACTCTGTAGGCCTTGTTTCTGAAATAGAAGACAATGAAGCTAACGGTAAGCACAATGCCCAGTGATCCATAGGCAACAATATTTGCAATTGACTTCTTTTTAAGGAATGCTGCCACAAATGGCCCTGCCAAGAAGATATATAGAAGGAATACCCATTTGTCCCACAGAACTAGTTTCACAGATGAATCTGCCAACACCTCTGTCCAGAGAAGCATCAAACACAGTACGCCGAACCCTAAGGCACCGGCAGCGAAGTAGAGTATCTTGTTAGAGTTTCCTTTCTTCTCTAACTTGGTATTTGAAGCATTGCTCTTCTCAATATCAGACATAGATTCAAACCTTTTTTTCTTTTTTATATCTGAAATTAATCGCACCAATTACCTTTCCACTTCCCCTGACAAATTAAAAATGATCTATTTTAATTTTAATTTGTGTCAATATTTGGAAGACCAGTAAAATAAAGGCAATAATTATTGGTTAATCTGAACATTCAATTATTTCCCTAAAATGAACAAAGAACCCAATTAAAATGGGATATTGAATTGTTCTTAACTACCAATCACTATTACAAGAATGCACCGCTGTATTCCTTAAATCATGAAGCATCAATGAACGTTAAAGTACCTGATTAAATTAATAACAAGAAAACTTAAGCTTTAAAGTTTTTTATCCCCGTACTGAGGTTTATTACCCATAAAATAAATACTTCCTTATAAGTCTATCAAATAAAACTTTCACAATATGATATTTTTAAAGCAAAATAAATCTTACATTATATTGCATAATATCCATTGTACTTATTACCACTGGAAAAATAATTAATATCTGGCCTTGTTTATTTTACACAAATAATGGACCTAATACGTAAATACTGCTGAAATGCCATAAAAAAACGATAAATGAACGAGTGTAAAGGCACCATTAGACATGAATTGCTCCCTCCAAGATAGAAGATTGTTCCTTTAAAAAATAATTCTGCATAAATATTTTAGAGACCATCATGAGTGAGAGTTTCAATAAAGTGCGCGAAACTCTTGATGAATACGATATTCCAGACTTTCTGAGCATGATACCCGTGGAACTGGTAACAAAGAGCATAGAGGATAGAATGAAGAGTGTCCAGCAGATATCCCTGAATGAAATAGCGAATGACAGCGAGCTGCTCCCATTCATCGCAGATATCGCAGCAGTGCCACAGCAACAGGATCTGAATGAAATTGAGCTGCTGCTTAAAAAGTATCCAGCAGTAAAAGGCGGATTCTTCAGGGGATCCGCTGATGAAGAGAAAAAGCAGCCCACGGCATATGGCGGATTTACAACCGCGTCTGGCAAGATCCCTGGAAGGACAGACGATAAATCTGGTGACAGGCCAGGAGAAAAGCCAGGAGAAAAGAATGAGTGCAATGTGGATGAGTATCTTCTGGACAGAATAAGAAATGAAATTCTGGATAGCAGGAATGACGTGACTTGGGACAAGATTGTTGGCCTTGAGGATGTAAAGAAGGCGATAAATGAGATTGTAATTTGGCCGATGCTCAGGCCTGATATTTTCACAAAGCTCCGTGAGCCGCCAAAGGGGCTGCTTCTTTTTGGCCCGCCCGGCACTGGAAAAACAATGATTGGAAAGTGCATTGCCAGCCAGTGCAGTGCGACATTCTTTTCAATAAGCGCCAGTTCCCTGACATCCAAGTGGGTTGGCGAGGGCGAGAAGATGGTGCGTGCGCTTTTTTATCTCGCCCGCAAAATGTCGCCTTCAGTTATTTTCATTGATGAAATTGACTCGCTTCTCAGCCAGCGCACAGACCAGGAGAACGAGGGCTCACGCAAAATAAAGACTGAGTTTTTGGTGCAGTTTGACGGGGCAGCGGTGGGTGATCAGGACCGGATTCTGATAATCGGGGCCACTAACCGCCCGCACGAGATTGATGAGGCTGTTCGCAGAAGACTTGCTAAGCGCATTTATGTCCCGCTTCCCGAGGCTCTGAGCCGCAAGAAGCTTGTTTCTCAGCTGATTCAAGAAGACTACAAAAATAACATCTTTGATACTGAGCTCGATGAGATAAGTGAAATTACCGCTGGATATTCGGCCTCGGATATTTACCATCTCTGCAGAGAGGCATCCCTGGAGCCTCTGAGAGAAATCAGCGATATAAACAACTTCAGGGCTGAGGATGCAAGGCCAATTACCGTTAAGGATTTTGTGAAGGCAACATGCACCATAAAGAAGAGTGTCTCTTTGAATGACCTGGATGGATATGTGAAGTGGAATGCAGAGTTTGGATCTACACAGCTGATATAAAAATTAATAATAAAAGACAGGTTTATTTTTAATTATCTCTTATTTTTAATAATCATTTCTTTACAGGATGTGCCTTTAAGACTAAACAGAAATGCTTAACTACTTTTAAATTCTATCATATAAATAGAAGCAATTGACAGGTATTTTTATGTATATGAAAGATAATCAAGAATCTCTACTGTTCCTGACGAATAAATACTTTAAAGACCACTAAATAAAGAAAAATAATAGAATAAACATATTCACTTATAGAATAAATTCATTCTATAACTGAATAAATATACTTAAACACCTGTATAATGTAATTATAATATTAAAATTAGTTTTATTTACTCCTCTAGCTTCATTCGCGGCGCAATGTTCATAGCCATAAGCTCCTGAAGAAGCAGCTTGAAGGCATAGGGTATTTTTATCATTCCAATCTCAGAAGTGTTGGCACATCCACGGCACTCCAAAATGCCCTTTCCGCTTATGGCAATTAGCCCGCACTTTTCACAGACGTAGTAGCTCTGTGAGTCAGAAACATCCATCAGCCGCTCCTTCAGGAACGCAGCTGAGCCATGCGAAATGATGCAGTCCCTTTCCATCTCTCCGAAACGCAGACCTCCGTCTCTCGCTCTTCCCTCCACCGGCTGCCTCGTCATAATCTGCAGGGCACCGCGTGCTCTCGCGTGTATTTTGTCATCAACCATGTGCCTCAGCCGCTGGTAGTACGTTGGTCCTATGAAAATCTGGGCCTTGAGTTTCCTGCCCGTTAGTCCGCAGTGCATCACCTCCAGGCCTCTGCTCTGGAAGTTGCACGCCCTGAGCTTCTCGCTGATCTGATCGACCGTCACTTCATTGAACGGTGTGGCATCACCCTCGTCTCCCGTCAGTGCTGAAACTTTTCCCAGCAGACACTCAATCAGATGCCCAATGGTCATTCTCGAAGGGATGCAGTGCGGGTTAATGATGATGTCAGGAATTATTCCCTCCGCAGTGAAGGGCATGTCCTCCTGTTTTAAGGTTATTCCAACGGTTCCTTTCTGTGCATGACGCGATGCAAATTTATCTCCGATCTGCGGAATTCTTGTTGAGCGCACCTTGATCTTTGCAAATTTGTAGCCGTCTTTGGTTGTAACAACAACCGAATCAACCACCCCACTCTCAGTGCGTCTCATCGCGGTGGAACTGTCCTTGTTGATAAAATACGGATTCTCGCGGGTGCTCTTCTCCATATCCAGAACAGGCGTTATTTTCCCAACAAGAATGTCATCTCCAGTCACAGAGGTGCCTGGTGACACGAGCCCATCATCATCAAGCTTTGCGTAGTTGCAGTTCTTCATCTTAAAGACCTTCCCACGCTCAGGCTTTCCAAACTCTTCGTTAATTCCAGGCCGTGCCATATTCTCCTGATCCGCATAGGTGCGGTACAGAAAGCTGCGGAAAAGGCCCCGCTCGATGGCCGACTGGTTCATCACCACCGAGTCCTCCTGGTTGTATCCAGAGTAGCACGCGATGGCCACAATCGCATTCTGTCCGGCGGGCAGTTCCTTGAAACGCAGATACTCCATTGGGCGCGTTGTTACAAGGGGCTTCTGCGGATAGAAAAGTATGTTGGAGAGCGTGTCCATGCGGTATCTGAAATTAGTGGCAAAGACTCCCATCGCCTGCTTGCTCATCGCGCTCTGATAGGTGTTTCTGGGGCTGGGATTGTGGGTTGAAAATGGAATTGCACTCGCCGTTGTTCCAAGAATCGTGCAAGGATGGATCTCACAGTGCGTGTAGTGCTTGATGACTCTTTCACTGGTGTTTGTCTGCAGATCCACAGGCGACATCGCAACAAGCGAAACCTCCTCTTCCTCAACATCCAAAAACTCGATTTTCCCTTCAGAAACCAAATCGTCCCATGTTTTAGAGAGGCTCTTGAGCTGCTGGATGTCCGCGCGTGTTACGAGCAGACGGTTTTTCTCAACGATAAATAGCGGGCGGCATGGCCTGCCTGCATCGGTGTGAATTCTGATTTCATTTTCCTTTACATCAAAAATAATAGAGTTTTCAACATCAATCTGCCCAGTGCGGCGCAGAGACTTTAAAATGGAAATCAGCATCGATGGATCAGTGTGGAGACCAATCCAGGCACCGTTCACAAAAACCTTGGTGCCGGAAGAGCCACGTATTTCTTCCAGGCGCTCAACACCGCACTCCTCGAGAATCTCAACAATCGGGGCAGAGGGCTTTCCAACGGAAATATAAGCCATGAGAGAGAGATTCTTCACAAGACCACAGGAGTGGCCTTCAGGAGTCTCAGCCGGGCAGATCATTCCCCAGTGCGAGGAGTGCAGCTGACGGGGCTTTGCAAGTTTTCCCTCCTTTTCAATAGGCGTGTTGACACGACGCAAATGACTCAGCATCGCCAGATAGTTGTACCTGTTGAGAACCTGCGATACTCCAGCACGCACCTGCATGGCCTTAGTCTGGTCACCCCAGTTCCCTGTCGCCAGTGCGTATTTGAAGCCCTGCGTCAGTGTTGTGCTCTTAAGCCCGAGCGCGATATTAAAATCTCTTCCATTTTCAATACATTTTTGCATGTGTTTGGCAGTCTCTGCACACATCTTTCTGAATAGCGTTTTAAAAAGAGATGTGAGCAATGAGCCACTCAAATCAATTCTCTTCTTTCCATAGTGGTCTCTGTCAGCAATTTCCCTCTTCCCGAGTGCAACATCAAGGGTTTTGTTGATGATGTAGCCCAGAAAATACGCCTTTTTGGTTTCACAGAATTCATGGGTTCCGACATGTGGAAGAAACTCCCGTCCTAGAAGATTTCGTGCAAAAAGCACTCTGCGGTCCTTCGGAGATCCAACGGGTGCACAACGCTTACCAATGAAATCCAGCGCCGTTATTTGGTCCTGAATGGCCGCTGCCTCCTCAATAGAGTTCGTCAGATACTCCTGCATCCTGTCATCATCATTTTTAATATCATCGCTGATATTATTCTCTTCTGATATGATGTGCTTAAGAATCTCTCGATCGCTCAAAAATCCAAGGGCGCGATAAATAATCATCACAGGAATATCCTGTTTGAGCAACGGAAGACTCGCCCTGATTACTTTTGGTGATTTTAATATCTTGATTGAGAATGCTGATGGTGATCTTGATGATTTCTCAGGAACTGATCTGATCTCTGCATAGTGCGTGTACGGGGCAGGCTGTGCCTTCTTGAAGATATGAACGGTGTTCGATGCCATTCGCTCCTGTGCAACAATCACCTTTTCACCGCCAGTAACGATAAAATAACCGCCCTGATCGTAGGGACACTCGCCAACTTCAATAATATCATTTTCAGCCAATCCGTGCAAAATACAGCAGGACGAACGCAGCATGATCGGGAGCTGCCCAAGAGGAACCCTCGAGTATTTGTGCTCGTCTTTCTCTCCAAACTCATTTTCTACTATTTTCGTAACATCAATATACAAATTGCAGGCGTATGTTATGTCCCTGATTCGGGCTTCGTTAGGGAATATAGCCATGGTCCGCCCGTCATTTTCTGTGTAAATTGGAGGCTTCGTAATGTAGATCTGTCCGAACTTAAGGGACATTTTGCGTGTGCTTGAGACTCCCGCGGTCGGTGTTGACTGGACAATTATCATGGAATTCTCTTCGACGACTTCCTGCATCTTCACACGAACAAACTGGTCAAATGAATCGAGTTGCTGTCTGACGAGACCCTTCTGCTCGAAGAATGAGGATATTATGGCCCACTGGTCATCGTTTGTAAGCGTTTCAAATTCCATATTGTTGGTCTGCATCTTATAGGGTAAAATTTTTATTTTCATGAAAATTTAAAATGCGAGATTTGCTAAAGGATGGAATACCTAAACTAGTACTATTTGTTGCTATTATCTAATTATAAATATTTAATAGGGATACTGAAGCAAAATATAAATGATGCATTCTGCCGGTTATTGTAACTCATTAGTTATATTGTATTTTATGTTGTTTTAAAAAATAGTAAGCAAATTCAACAAGATGCTTGTGATATCTTGCCTAGTTGAAAAACAGTCTTCTAAACTGAATTTGAGCCTTGTTAATGTAGAACAGCTATCTATTTTAAACTACAATAGTAAACTACAGTTAAAAGATAGCTTCCTAAACAAGTGTTGATTATGAAGCTATCTTTTAAGACTATTCTTTCTTGGCTATGAGATCCAACAATAGAGCTTTAAACGAATATAACATGTGTTTATAAATGAACTCGTACTTTACTTGTCGAGTAAATTGAGAAGTTTGAAAATAATGAAGACAAAAGAGCCCATGGACATACAGCCCTCAGATGTAAAGGACGAGAGCTCCATCAATGAGCTGATCGGTAAAAATGAGCACGGCAGTAAAAACGATATGAACAACGGGGAGAATGCAAACAACGTAAGTGCGGAGAAAAGAAAGGTAATGGACAGTTCAGCAATGATAAATGAGCAGCACGAGGCTGCGATGAAATATAGAAACATGGAAGTACGGAAATACAGGGAAGAAATAGTAGAAATTGAAACAAGCAGTGGAGAGATTCTGAAAACGAAGATGTGGGTGACCGAGGGCAAGCCAAAGGCAGATGCAAAAAAAGAAATCGAGATCTTTGTCTGTGATGTGTGCAAAAAAGAATTTGACAAGCGCCAGAAGCTCCTGCTTCATGCCAGATACCACAAATAAAAGTTGTAGCAAGCAACAGTATTCATCTGTATAAAGAAATTAAATTTTACATCAAGATTTATTTATAAAAGGCCATATTTTCAGTATTTAGCGTTAGATAATGAAAAGGCGTATTTTTGTTACAAATGCTATTTTTGAATGCCTATCCAATAAAGCTACATAAAATGAAAACCCTTTGCTAACTAAATCGTTTAATGTTTTTAGCGGAATATCAGATAGAATACAAACAACAGCACCAGTGCTATCATTACGTATATTTTGTACTTGTCCATCTGTGCATTGCGTTTTATCGCATTCACTTTGCGCGATATTTCCCTCGTTTCTAAATTGACCTTGTCCGCCAGGCTCTTAAGAACATTTATGTTTTCTCCCCTGTTTATCAGTGTGTCTAAGTTCTCAACAAGAATGCCGTGTGCCTCTTCAAGCTCTCGTGCTCCCTTTTTAATTCCACTGTGCCTGTTAAAGCCGTCGCTTATTTTTCGAATATTCTCGTCAAATTCGTAGTGTGCCGATGTCGTATCTTTGAAATCTCTTTTATATTCGTTCATTACCTCATGCATGAAGGTGATTAGTTCCGCCTTGTTCGTCGGTTTGTCGCATATCATTGCTGCTGTGAGACCGTCCTTGGAATAAACATAGATGACCAGATTGGACTTGCCGTAGCAGTGCTCGTAGATATTCGAGGATGAGGGCGATGCATTGGAAACAGTGCTTTTTAGCTCCTTGAGGACCAGTGTGTCTCCATCAATAGCTGAGCCTACAGCTGAGTAGCTTCCGCTGAGAATCTTTTTGGTTGTAGAGGCTATAATTTGTGTGTAAAGAACCGCCATTATGTCAGGGCTAGAAAATAAATCATATAATTGTTGTTTAATTTCCTCTAAAATATAACTAATTTAAGAATGCGATATAATAAGGAACTATCATTAAACTTGAAGCATATCAAACTCTAGGCTTAGAATATTCATTTTAGTCTTTAAAACAGAGTTTATTCAGATGAAAAAATAACTACGAATAGACTTATACTTCATACTCGAGTTTAAACCTAAGCATGAATTCAAAGTTTTTCAAGAATTATAATATGTTGAAAAAGTTTAAAAAAATAATGTTATTTTACCTAAGTTGCAGTTAAAATAATACCATTTATGCATTTATGTATAACATGATTTACGATGGATACAGCACTGCAGCCGAGAAGGTGTTCGCGGAGGATGACCAATATCTCAACTACGATGAATACCGGGCACTTATCGATAGCAGTATTCCTGCAGAAAAGCCGCCGAGGGCCTACGAGAACAGTAGCAGTTTTAATTTTCCCAACTATTTATACAAAAATAATTCCTTTATTTCGATCGAAAAGATACTTTTCAACAACAGTAGAGGGAATATTCTTCCTGCAACACATAAGGATAATTGTTGTGCTGCTCAAGTATCTAATGTGGAAAAAATACAAATGAATGGGACTGAAAAAAGCAGGGTTGAATTCGTGGCCAGTGTGTTCTTTAGAAGAACAAAAAATGACTTCAAAATAAACCTGCTAGTGCATAGTGATAGAAGAACAACGTGCATGATTAAAAATATCCCAAACAAATATACAAGTGAGATGCTCCTGGCATTCATCAACAAAACACACTACGGGGCCTTTGACTTTATATATCTGAGAATGGATTTCAGGAACAGGTGCAATGTGGGATATGCCTTTATTAACTTTACAAGGCCTGAATACGTAAGGAGTTTTTACACGGTTATCAATGGGATGCGCTGGAAGAACTTTTGCAGTGAGAAGATAGCAGAGCTGGCATATGCGAGCATTCAGGGGATAGAGCAGTTGAAGAGGAAATTCAGAAACAGCATTGTGATGTGTGAGGAGCGGGGATTCAGGCCAAAGATGTTTTACACAGAGGGGGAGCGCAAGGGACAGGAGAAAGAAGAGTTTGAGTAAATTGTGTATAAATGATTTTTAATTACCGGCCGCTTTACAGTATTTGTGTGCAGATAAATTTTGTATTTTTACTGCACTGTTTTTAGATTTTAACAAGCTGCCTTTCCTCCGTTCAGAAAATCAAATATTATTTGTGCATCCTCGTCTTTCTTGAACCACAGCCCGTGCGAGTTCTTGCTGCCTACTGTGCTGATGATTAGGAAGTTCGGATGCTTTTCAAGCTTTGCATGTTTGTTTGAGCAGATTATGAAATTCTCCAAATTTTTGGAGCTCAGGAGCATTCCTATGTTCTTGTTGTTGGCGGTCGTGTAGACATAGAGGGTGCCCTCTGTCTCTGTTTCTATCCATTTGCTTGCATATGAGTAGACCACTACGTGCCGTATTATCTCTCTTATGTGGCTGAATGTGCTGTCTAGTGCTTTAAAGTATCTTTCAACAATTTTTGTTTGCTCATGGCCCAGGAGCATTTTAAGTGGGGCCATTGCGAATGTGATGCAAAACACAATTAAATCAAAAATATGAAAAAACCATGCAGCAATGAAAGAAGCTGAGCAAAATTAAATGCAATTTTGCATTGTATAGTTGGTGTAAAAACAAGCGATATGATTAATGAATGCCAAAAAATATAACTGCCTGGTAATTGGAAGGAGTTTATTTTTGGCAGTGCAAAATCATCCGCTTGGCTGCTCAGACAACACAGTTTTAAACTGAATTTGTAGAAATTTTACTGGGAATACAAACCTTAGGAAGCTTGTTGTCGTGAGAAACACGATAACTGCTATTAGATACAACAACAATAGTGTTTTTATCATAACCCTTTTATGTAAATACCGCTTATTTGTATTACTATTTCCACTGTACAATGAAACTGAAGCAAACACGTATCTTGAAAGAAGCGCCAAGCATATTATGGTTTTCAGAAGAATGCCAGTGCTGATCTTGATCCTGTGAAGCAGGATAGAAAGTGACATTGCACACAGTCTTATTAGTAAATATCATATGCACTTCTTTGCTTTGAATTTAAAGGTCTTTTCTTCTATCGAATTTCTTAAGATATTTTGTTCACCTAGTGGCCGCGTGAGACAAGAGACTGCCTTTTCAATATAAAACGCTACTCCATTGGTAAAAGCTAGGGAAAGACATCCAAAGCATAACAGTAGAAAAGAGTCTTCATTGATAGACTGAAATAAACTTGCTAAAATATCGCTGTCTGTGCTCATCGCAGTAGTGAAAGGCCCGATAATGAACAGCTGCACAAGCATGCATATTGTATTCAGGCCTGCTATTTTCAGTGTGGAGTAAACAGGATCTTTTGCTTTGGGTGAATCAATGGTAACAGGTGCTGAGTAAAGTAATAGTAAGATGACAAAAGAGAATGGAAACATCTGGGAGGTGCTTGGCATCAAAATCTCAGAGAACATCTCGTCTGTCAAAGAGCACAGTACTTTGAGGATAAAAATAAAAGTACCAAATAGTGAAGCACCGGTGGCAATTCTTCTAGCACTCACACTAACATTTGCTAGAATTACCAGAGAGGCCAAGATGAAGTTGCTGAGAACTGCTTGTAATGAAAATGAAAGAAACTTTGGAAGCTGGTCTTTGAGATCATCAGCAAAATGAACAATCTTATTTTGCACATCAAGCTCCATTATTCCAAGCATACGAAATGCAATATCATAGAGAAGCACTGCAATAAGAAGACTCTCTACTATCATTATCAGAGATAAAATATAGTGAAATATCTTTTTCGTTTTTGTTTTTTCTATAACTTCAGTGTCCTTTGAAGCTTCTTCTGCGATACAGATGGCTGTGCTTTCTTGGCTTGAATACATGTTTGGCAGTCGGGAAACATTCTGTGCTTCAGAAAGAGGCACCATTTCTGTCCCATCGGGATTGCTTTGAAGATCATCATTAACTTTATTCTGCTTGAGCCAAAATATGAATGAAGATAATGAGATCGCGACAGTGGTGTACATAAAGGCGGCAATCAGCCCCAAACCTCTGAGTACTGTGGGCATCAATATCAGCGATAGGCATGTGTTTCCTAAGTAGTAAATTGTCAAACTACCCATTGACTCGGGAACAAAATGTTATTTAAACTCAAAAAATGATTCTTAATCAAGTTCTTTGACAGCTTGGAGAAATCTGGTATATTTACTCATAATAAAAAATACAAAGTTATACATGTGACCGTTATATTCAGTACAAAGATCTTTTCTTGAAAGATTTCTGGGCGAATCTGTTTTTTAAATATAAGCAATTTTTTGATAAAATAATATTTTAAGCGTATCTATGCTACCACTAAATGGCCGTGGAACTTACACTAATAATTTTTCTTTCGGCGGTACTTGTGTGCATATCCCATTCTTTAATAGTGAATATTGTTGCCCGAGAATCTAAATAGAGCAAATGAATAAACGAACTATTTAATAAAGAATTACTATATAAAAAAGACCTTGTGTTCAATGAAGACTTAGTATCCAATAAAGGACGTAGTATACATAAAAAGACTTCATTTTCTCGGTGTGGAAAACAAACATAATATCAAATTGCATGTTAATATAATGAGTTACTTTGCATGGATAAAAAATACTTCGAAATTCGTTTTGCCCTCTGAATCAAAGAATATCATCTGAATGTTAGTTCTTCTATAATTCGGTGCATATAGTTATTCAACTTTTATCACTTTGTATAACAGTATTTTGAGAATAAGAATTTTCCAGAGATTTTCTGGATGAAAATTTTACCTCTAATGTTCGAGTGCCGGATAAAATCAAAGAAGTTTCCAGAAGAGGGGGAGATCGTGATGGCCAGGACCATTTCGACTGCCAACAATATCATTAATATGGCGCTCATTGAGTACGGAAATATCGAGGGGCTCGTTCTGAACAGTGAAATGTCTAAAAAGAAAATAAAAAATATTTCCCAAGTTTCCAAAATAGGAAGCACTGAAATGTGCCAGGTACTGCGGGTGGAGAAGGAGAAGGGCTTTATTGATCTCAGTCTGAAGAAGGTAAATGAAAAGGAAAAGGGCGAGTGTCTCACCGAGTTTAACAGGTCTAAGCTCGCCTACCAAATAATGGCGAGGGTGGCAAAGAGTGTGAATGTCTCTATTTCAGAGCTGTATGAAGATTTTGGATACAGCAAGGCCGAAGAGTATGGCTCGCTATACTTTTATTTTGCCGAGGCGAAGAACGATGCTGCCAAACTCAGTGGCAACAAGTACGGTGATGTTATTAAAACTGTAATTGAAGATCAGTTTAAAGCATCAACTTTCAAGATAAGAATAGATGTGGACGTGTCTATACCAGTGAACGGCCTCATAAATATTAAAAAGGCGTTTGCAAAGGCCAAGGAGTTTGATCCGAGCCTCGAGGTAACGCTGCTGAAGCTGCCCACATATTCGATCGTTAAAATCGGCTCTGACAAGGAAGACTCTTTGGAGGCAGTAAACAGCGCCGCAGAAATTGTCAGAACGCATGTGGAGGACGTTGGCGGTGTTTTCAGCATCGCATCACCCGCACAGCTCTATGGCGAAAAGACCAAGCACCAGCTTCTGAATGAAACAAGAGCCGATAATAACGAGATTGAGGATTCAGATGAGTAATAAAATAAAAAATTAGAAAATATTTTAGTTTATAAAGTTTATTTCTTTGAAGGCTTCTTGCTCTTGTCTCTGCGGCCAAAGTTGCTGACAGGCTTTTTCTCTTTTGTTTCTTCAACAGGGGCTATTTCTTTTCCATTTTTGAATTTTTTCTTGTTGTCTTCCTTCTTCTCAGCAACCCTCTTTCCGATCTTATCGGCAAAAGATCTTTTCTTGGGTTTCACAGTTTCACTGTTTTCCGCACGCTTCTGTTTTGTCTCCGTTGGCTTTCCTGCTACTTCACTTTGCGCGGCCTTGCTGTTTTTCTTGAAAGATTTCTTTGTATCTTTTCCTTCAGCGTTTGGCTTGCTTTCTTTGGCAGCAGGTTCTTCATCGGCTACTGCTTGGGCACGTGCATTTTTCTTAGATTTTTTGCTTTTTTTAGCGCCCTTAACGTCTTTTTTCTTTTTATCGCCTTCCTTTTTCTGTATGCGCTCGATGCGTTCACTAATTGCTCCTGAGAGCTCTTCATTGGCTGCTGCTGTAGCGGCAATCTCCTTTAAATACTCTACATCCTTCTCTTTCTGGAGCAATGAGAGCAGTACTTCGCTGTGCGCCTCTTCAACGTTCGAGAAGTCGATTTCCATGGCCTTTGCAAATTCTTTCAGGTTACTCTTGTTTGCAATAAAATACTCTCCGTTGTTCTCTAAGGCCAATGTAAAAAAGCGTTTTTTGTCAAACTCACCTGCAGACTGCGATAATATCAGCCCATAGAGTTCGTATAGCCCAGAGTACTGTGCAGATGCTGCCAAAAATATGTTGAACAACTGCTTTTTGCCGCTGTATTTGGACAAAAGCAGTTTTACTGCGAATTTAACTTGCTCTGAGATTTCCTTGATGTGGAAGAGGAAAAGCAGCTTTTCCAGAAGATCGTGCTCTCCAAACAAAAAGTTGTTCTTCAGGATAAGTTCCATCCCTGAGAGCGCCTTTGAAATGGCAACCAATTTGTCTTCTTCAATCTCGCCCTTTGCAAAAATAGCACCGAAACGCGCATCCAGCTTTTCAATCATTGCATCATCGTTTAAGCTGACGAGTGAGAAATCACTCTCTTCAAATACTGCGCCATTGTTCTCGGCCAAAACAGCTTCAGCCTTTTCTCTTTTAAGGTCAGCCTCCTCTGGTGTTTCCTGCACTGCTCTGCTTATGGACTTCCCTGATAGCACAAGCTTAACATTTTCCAGATAGTCAAGAAATTCTTTCTTCGTATTCTCGCGAGTGTTCACAAGAATGAATTCAAACAGCTTGTTTGAGTAGTCCAGGGCCTTTTCGTTTTCCATTTTTTGGCTGAAATACCATTTGAACACTTCATTCGCTAGTATAGAGTTGTCATAAATATACTTGAAAATGTTATTCTCAACCGTTTGTCCCTTCATTTCGAGGAGCGCAAAGAGATGCAAAACAACACTGTCTTCAATAGACATGTCACTGGTATTGACCTTTTTTTTCATTGTCAGCACCTTTATTTTGGCCAAAAGCTCATTGGGCTCACTTTTGTATGCCCTGAATAAGAATGTCAATATGCCATTCAGCTTATACTTCTCGGGGTTATCAATGAAATTCATCAAATGCACCTGGATGTTTTCCTTGTTCATCGTTATTTCCCCCTGCTTTTTGGAGATTTTAGCCTTTTTATTGGTGTGTTCTCCTGGAAGAGCTTTGGCGGAAGCCAGTTCAATTTTGGCTTTCGTGGCCTTGATTATGTTGTCATTTTCATTTTTAACTGCACCCAGTGAATTTGTTTCTATCTCTTCGTTCATAATGTTCTTTGCATTATTTTGGGCATCTTTCTGACCGGTAGATTTTATTTTACGTTCTCTTAAAGATTTTGGAATCTTTGCCATGGGCTAGTAAAATTTTTACTAAAAATTTGAATTTTAAAACAGCTTCCAAAGAATCTTCGACAAAATTGTCTATATCTTGCTATGCTGTTTTTCTCTGTTAATTTCCCCAGACTAAAACAGCCTTTATATAAAACACGAAGGCATATTAATAGAAAGTTTTTACCAGCTTATTAAAATATTAGATGAGATATGTGCATGGATAATGCACTCGTCTGTCGAAAATAGCTTTCATTTGTCTTGCGTAGACTATTTTTACTAAGAATGTTAAATGCTCTATAAAAGATAAGATTCGTTTCAGCATAGCAAATATTTTTGGTTGCTCACATCTTTATTTCAAACAGGAATTTTTCCATTGATCATCGTTTAAAATAAAATTCAACTTTGAAAATGTGTGCTTGTATTTTGCCTAATATTGATAAAAATAAAGTATTTGCTTGTGACTATACTAATCGGTTAAATGCTCTTTATTAAAGATGAAAGTCATATTATCTGTTGGCTACACAATAGCCTCGGCTTTATAACATCATAGTGTTATTTTCATCGAGCAGCATGATGTTTTTAGTTGAAGCATGTGTTGCAAAATAAAATACTCAACAAGTTTCTGAAAAATCCTTTCTTGAGTGTTTCCTTTGGACTATCAACATTTACAGGTTCTTCCAAGTTGGTGATTTCAGTATCTTTCTCTTCAAAATCATAATTAGACTCGTTGCAGGATCTGCTTGAATCACTTGCTTCTTGGTATTCATCTTGGCCGCTTGCATCATTCTCTTTGTAACCACTTACCAGAATAGGCTGTAGTTCTACAGGCACAGTTGTGACATCCTCCTTTGCGAGCGGAGTTTCTGATACATCGATTGGGATGCACATTTTACCAAAGTCTTCATTTTCATTTGTTTTGCCAACATAGTCCTCAAGCTTTACTTCCTTCTGAGATCCGTTGGCCCTTTCTATTATTATAAGGTTGCTTTCGCTGCTCTCGGGCTTTTTAGACTTTCTGCGCAGTCGTGGTATCTTTCCAATATATGTTTTTATGAAGCCTTGCGTGGGGAGATTCTTCTTTGGAATCGGATCCTCATT
Organism: Enteropsectra breve; assembly: GCA_024243835.1. NCBI lineage: Eukaryota > Fungi > Microsporidia > Enteropsectra > Enteropsectra breve. The sequence continues at coordinate 47,360 of JALPMN010000642.1, read as the reverse complement.
CTCCTTCTTCCATGGCTTTTTCAGTTTGCTTATGAACTTGCTTTTAGAGAGCATGGCAGAAAATGTTGTAAAACAAATAAAAATAATTATGCTTGGCACGAGAAACACTTGTTTCATCAAGCTCGAACGGCATTGTATTTCAAAAATAACTACCTGCACTTAAAGCTATGAAATCATATATCGAATATGCAGAATCTCTGCGAGATATTTTAAAGTGCAGGATAAATTAAATTTAGTCAAACAAACATGTTTAGACCATTATTGCGAATCTAAAGCTCCCATAAGCACATTTTGAGACAGCATAATTATAATACGCAGCGTATAAAACATTTACCGGCTGTTTTGTTATTTAAGGCATTCAATGGTTCTTTCAACTAAAGCGATTTAAATGATACAACAGTAGTTTTCAAGCTGCAGGTACAAAAGCAGTACTTTCAAGCAGCCAAGTAAATAGATACGGCTGTTAAAAGATGATGTTTTACGGTAAGGAAGGAATTTATATGAATGATTTGTAAAAATAGTGATGTCTTCTGCATATGAGCGCAATATCAATCTATCTTCGGTATTTGGGCCTTATAATGATTATTAATCTTAGCACACATTTTGGGCTATTTAAGACAGTTTAAACCTGTGAATGATAGTTGTGATAGAACTTACTTATTTGTATTCCTTTATCTCCTCTTGTAAAAATTTTTCCTCAAATTTTTAACTATATAAACAGAAAAAAATGTTACCCCTGTTCCTCTTATAGAAGCTGTGATTATTTGCAGTGTTCGTTCCAGAGAAATAGAATACTATGTTTGGCATGGGCATGTAAAAAGTGCCCAACACAAACACACACATTTATCTTGAAGATGTTTTGTAGTTTTCTTTAGCTGTTTAAAAGTATAATAAGGGCCTGCTTGTATCGTCTGTTTAATAAGTTTAAAAATAAAAAAATGTTGTTTTGCATCTATTTATTCATGTAATTTGTATATTTAAAGATGTTTTCATAGTACGTCCCGTATGCAGTCTTTTTTTGAATCCAGTATTTTCTTATTTTTAAGGCGGTTTTATCTTTTCTTAGACAAGTAATAGCCGACGGACTGGTTTCTACCGCCTTTCTGAACTCCGTGGCTTGCGGAGGCTGCATGCTTGCATTTTTCCTTATGAATGGCTCGTTTTCGATTTCTGGGTAGCTTGCCCTAGTTTTCAGCAGATTTCTTCTGCTTAATACTCTAACTCTATCTGTTTTAATACTGTGAGCGGTGCAGTACGTGTTCTTGTTATTTAAGTCACAATAAAATCGTTCTGCGGCGCAGCTTGCATGGTATTTTTCCTTGCATGTGGAGTAACAGCATGTTATCAGGCATCCTGCATGCTGCCCACATATGGAACAGCATTCATCTTTGCTGTTCAGATTCTGGCTGAGCATCGATGTGTCCACCGGCTCCTTATGAATATCGTTTGAAAATGAAAGCTTTTTGTTGAGAATTGCACAAAGAGCATGTGCCCACTGGCCATCATCAGACATTTTAAAAATCCCTTCCTTTTTTCCACACAAAAAGCAGCATTCATCATAATTTGAAAAGATGCATTTTGAGCAGAACCAAAAATCGGGAACTACAACAATCCCATAGCACTCAGCATGCACGCTTATTCCGCAGCCGTGGCAATATACTATTCTGCTATTTTCATCGTTATCATCATGCCCACATATATCACAGGATGGTGTAATTTCATCAATAAGACTCTTTGTCAAGTTCGATTCTTTGTTGTACTGCTTTTCACTATTTTTCACAAGATCAAGCTTTTCATATATGACTGCCTCTAGCTTCTGCTCCAGGTCCTCAATTATGTTCGCGAAATACTTTTTATCTATTTGATTTTCTAAGCAGAAGCTTTCATCATATTCACACAAGTATCTCGAGGATCCTTGGATCTCATAATTTAAAGATTCATCAACAACTAAGCAAGCGCTTGTAGATTCTTCCTTCTCGCTTTCTGGCCAGCTTATGCCCAGTTTTCTATCGATATCTAATTTTTTGTAGAGCTTTTTATAATGAATTTCCTCTCTTGGATATTTCTCAACCATTTATGAATGGGGACGGCCATTGTTTAAAAAAATGCATCACCTAAAGCGAATATAAAAAATTATCAGTTTGGATGCACAGGCCATTGTATTTACAATTATCTTTGAGCCAATTTCTTTATAAAACTACATCGTATTATTCAAAAACACTTTTTTGTTGACCCAAATGGACAAAAAATCGCTGATGACTGAGCGAGAAAAGGAATACGTTGCTGGCTGCTTTATACGATCGGCTGGAATAAATAAAACGGGCATTGATTTCGGGAAAATCATGGCGGGCGAAAAAATAACATATGATTTTGTGAATACAAGCAAAGAGATGAAACAGGTTTTTGGGAAACAGGGGAAAAGATCTAGGAAGGTGGCTCGCCCAGGGGTGAATTCATCATCGGATTTTATGAAGAATGAGCTAATTCTCTGCGAGTTATTTGATGTCTTGTCTGTGCTGAATACCGTGGATCTGGCAGCAGAATCTCGAACAGAGATGGAAGAGACGCTCTGTTCATATTTTATTAGTGAGTTTACAAATATCTGCGAGCTGAGAAAAACAGTTGTTTTTCTGCAGAGATTTTTCAAAATGTGCCCAGGAGCTTTGTCTGAACGCATTTACATCGCTATTTTTGAAAATAGTGAGGTTATCGGTAAAAGTGATGTCCTTGAAAATATCCTTGAGTGTGTTGAGATTCTTGAGTTCAATGCCTCAGACGATCTTTTAGCTGCCGTCAATAATGTGAAAATGTGGTCTACCAGCAAATGCCAAATTGTTCACCGTCTAATCGCAAAAAGACTCTTTAAAAGCAACTTTTCAAGTTTTGCCAAAGCACTATGCAAATCACTCACACAGGCCAAAAACGAGCCTTCAGAGTTTCTTGATTACATAGTTAGCCAAGTGATATCTGCTGTGCCTTCAAGCAAAAGGAATGAGTTTCAACAGAAAGTAGCCAACAATAAAAGCGAGTGATTCATTGCTAAATAGGGAATGGCAATACATTCCATAAAGCCCCTAAGCTATTCTACAGTAACAAAGGTAAAATGAATTTAATTAAAAGATTAAAATCATAATAACAGCAAATTACTCTCATGACTTTATATTTTACCGTTATTATACAAAAGTCAGCAAGTATAAACCATAAACTCAATATTTTTACGCAATGCTTTATTTTTGTGACTCTATTGTTGCTTTGGCTTGATATTCAAGTAGCTTTATCATTAATGAAAGAATTCTTGCGCTAAAAGGTTTCCATAAAATTGAAATTTTTGGGATCGTTCTCAGTGATCGTAATTCCGATATGCTTTTTGAAGGCCTGCACCAGAATCACAAAATCTGGATTCTTTAGATTAACGGGAGAATTGACCATGGGAATCACAGCCTGGAAAATTCTCTCTTTTGTTCCCTCTGGGCAGAGCCGTCCTTCATAGGCTATCTTGAAGCTGCCTGAAAATTTAGTGTTCATAACATATTTTTTAATTTTGTCTTCGTCAAACGACCCAAAGTAGTCCAGTGGCACAATCCGCTGCACGTGTTTGAATTCATAATTTAGATTTCGAAATTGTTTTACTATCTGCGATGGCAAAATATCCCCCGTGGACTTTACTATCACAAAGCTCTTGTGCTCTTCAAACTTCAGAAATGACTTGCTTGATCTCAGCATTGCCAGTTCAAATTCGAGTTCTTTTTCGAAATTCGTGCTGGGTCCTATCTCAATTATGGGGAAATTTGTGGCATTAAGCTCCGCCTTAGACTGAAACTCTTTCAGCGCCTTGTCCTCTTTGTTCATGTTGCAGCTCACAAAGAAAGCTTTCATTATTTGCCATCTTCTTATAAAAATTTTATATCCGATAGTTTCTACATAAAAGTGAGTAAGTGTGATATAGCTAATGATAAGAGCAAAACTATTGTGTTATTAAAAGATCTATCGATGCTTGTTTAAACTATATTGAAACACATTTGTCTATGCTGTTAACAAATGCCTATTTTATCAGATCGGTGTCAGAGAAGTTTGACTTTCGCACTGCTCAAAGAGTGTTAAAAGAAGATAAAAGTAGCCGTTAGACAAAGTTTAATAATGATATGCTGAATATGATCTACTTTCTGTAGAAGAGCCAGTAGAAAAGAGCCAGAAGTGCCGGGAAGATAATTTTAAAAGAAAGGTAGCCAGTAGCACACAACGAAATGGCAGTTATGGGTATCCTGTTCCTGTATATTCTGTGATAGAAGCTCGTAAGCTTCTCTCTTATAGTAATGGATCGGATGTTTCGCATTCCATGTGAATAGCGCATGTGGAGCTTGTCCACTGAAAAGTACAGGCAAACGGGCTTATGATCACTCTCTACAATATCGTGAAAACTTTTGTAGTAAAAGAATTTCACCGGGTATCTCTTGTTTAAAAATATTCTATCGCAGTAGGAGGGTGTTCTTTTATTGCCAAGAACATGTCCCTTGTATTTGAAGGTATGCTCGAAGCCGATCTTGCTCTCCTGGAAAGACCTGTATTTTTTCAAAAAGTACGCCCCCTGCTCCTCGTTTTTGTACACCCTGAAATTAAAATCGCCTGTGAAAATGACTAGTTTGTAGGCATAATCGGTGTAATTTATGTATTTTAAAATCTTAGCAATCTGCTCCATTCTAACATCGTTCTTGTCCTCATGCGCAGCCAAATGCACATTTATGTGCACAATAGCATTGTTTAGCATGCATGCTATGAAGCCCTTGTTCACGTAGCTTCCGATTCCCATCCCGATTTTCATAGTTGCTATCTTTACCGGCTGCTTAGAGAGAATAATTGTCTGCAGGGGGCCAGAGCTGGTGAAGAATCGGTGCTTCATTGATGGGAAAAGCAGCCCTGTGTCTGGAAGCAAGGGGCATTCTTGCAGCGAGATGGTCACAATATCAGCATCCTCTTGCAAGGTAAATGGCAGCGCTGTAAATCCATGCGTATTCCATGTCAGCGATAAAATTTTCATTTAAGGGATAATAAATTAAATCTAAAGAACCTGCTCTTCCTAAGGAACTCAATCAGCCTTTTTCTTCCCAGATGAAAGTTTTAAAATTACTTTTTATTTATCGCAGTTGATCTAGAAGGCTTAGCATTGATTGTTTCAGTGGCTTTTATAGAGTTATCCCTAAAAATGAAAAGTACAAAACAAAGGGAACTGTCCAATAGGCTTTTTCGAGAATATTTTAAAGGACCAAAGATCAACAAAGGTAAGATCGATAAGGAACTAAGGATCCTGGGCACTGCCGAATATGCTGAGCTCTTGTTTTTTTACATCAAAGATGAATGTGCGATAAATTACGAAACTCTGCGCAAGGCTATTGCGATAACAAAACAATATATTGAAGAAAACAAGAGCTCTAAAGGACAAGATAGCAACATATTTCAGTGCGAGAGTGGCCCTATGTGTGCTGATGATTTATATGTACAAATAAAAGCGTTTTTAACATCACCAATCCAGACAGAAAACGATGATTGTTTACATCATACAGTATGTGGGACTAAAAATGATCCTGAGGTTAGAGATCAACAAAGTCTTCACTTTTGTTTGTACGAGCAAACAAACTATCAGCTATATAAACTTCTTTTTAAATTTGTGCATAAACATCAAGATGCTGTAATCCCAGTAGTGCATGAAATGCTTCTTCATTTTCATGAAAATGCTCTAAAGATCCTTTTGAATCCACCCAACAACAGAAACTTCAGTGTAATGCTTCTTTCATGCTATTTATTATCTTCTCATACACAATCTGCGGACTCTGTAGTGTTACGATACTCAAGATCCACATCAACAAATGTTCGAATAATATTTGCCACAGCAGCACTAAACTTCATTTTGCTAGCAAAGTACAGATCTAAAGCACAGCAGTTAGAGCCAGAAAATGACAAAAGCACAAATGAATATGGCAACAATAAAGACAGTTTTTCACAATTTATTCAAAATGAGCTTATCAATATACTGCATGATGTGTATAAACGCAATTGTTTTTACAACAGTGCTGCCCACGAATTGGCTCTCTCTGCAATAAAAGCCCTTGTGACATACGCCCCCTTCCCCTATGATAAAAGCATAGTAAGCCTACTGACTAAGCTTTATGGTTACAGGGCGCATCCGAAAATACTTCTTTTACTGTCGCAGATCAACAGGCCTGCAAATGATAAGCTAACCAGTTTTCTGGTAAAACAGTTCTATAGATTGTCGATTGTAGAAACCGATGCTGTGAAGACATTGGAAAATATGCTTTCAAATCAAGATTTTTCTATTTCAAACTATAAATTCTTGCTCAGTACCGAAGGCTTGTGCAGTATACTCTCGAAGAATATAGGCCCGGATGTAAATATAGACCTATTTTTATCTCTTGTGTATAAATTGTATGCTTTTAATGGCGGTAAATTCAAAATAGAAGAAGACACATTCATAGAAATGTGTGTCAAAAGAAAATTAAGCGAGGAGGCGACTGCTTTGTTCTACCTAAAACTATTATCCGTTGGAAAAATAAAGCATAATGATAAAATGACATCAATCATTTTAAGCTCAAAAAATGAGACTCTGATCTATAAACTTGTCCCACTTATTGACGAGAATGTGAAAATAAAGATGGCTCGCACAGCACTGAAGCATATGGACTATAGAAACATAGCAGTATTTTGCAGGCACTTAGATGCAAAAATTCTGGAAGAAACACTTGAAAGCAGAATTGAAAATATCAGTGCAGCCATTGAATACAAACAGTCAAAAGAAGAAGATAATAATAGCTCTGATGATTTGTCTCTGAATACATCTAAGAATAACACAAATACTCAATATATGCCAGAAATACAGCAAATATACACAATTTTCAAAAAGATCTTTAGAAAAATATACACAAATCGGACAATATTTTGTATCTCTGCAAATCTCTTGAAAAATGGTCAAGTATGTGATGAGTTGCTGACTTACTTAAATTTGTACATCAATAAAATAAAGAATGTTGGGAAAGAGGTGCTTCTCGAGATACTAATGACACTTGTTTATAAGACGGACTACGGAAGATCTGGCTCTCTTAAATCAAGCACTGCCACTTTGAGCCTAATACTGATAAAACAGCTCATACTTTCTATAAACAAAAAAATAGGCATTGAAAATACACTGTGCTACCTAAAACTTGATTTTAGAGACAGAAGAAGAGAGCTAATGAATGACTTGTTTGCAGAGCTGTGTAATGGCAACGAAGCCTTAGTGGTTTCTGTGCTGATTACTGACTACAAGCTTGCAGCGCTTGAGCTTAAAGACGACAAGCAAAGCCGAAAAATAGTCAATATTTTGAAAATTATTGCAAAGATTACAAGTCTTGCAAATGCCCAAATGCTATGGCCTTTGCTTCAGGACTCGGTCACATCTAAATGCATTGATTCACGAAAGCATGGATTTGCTGCAATTTCTAATGTCGTAAACATGGTAGACGATACAGATCTTCTAATGCATATTTTTAATTTTATTTGGTTCTTTTCACTCGATGAGAAATGTAAAGATGAAGTTAATGCGTGTATTGCAAATATCATAAATAAACTAACTTTGATTTATAGCACAGTGGGAAATGTTAGAAATAAGGAAAATAATATTGCAGATGTTTCTGAGTATTTTATAAAATACTTTGCTGAAGGACTGATCCATCCGAGCAGAAGAACAAGAAGAAAATATCTAAATCATCTCAAGATTCTTAAAAATGGAAGATAATCATTTATTTAAATCTAATATTTAGAATCAATTTAATATTCAGGCTCAAATTCAGCGGGTGCAATTTCTTTACCAGCAATTTCTTCCTCCTTGCTGGACAGCTTCACAAATCTGTTAAAAACTCTGGTTGAATTTGTCTCCAGAGACACAGGTATGTTTACTTTAGTTATGTATTCCTTGGTGTTGTATCCATATGGAAGTGAGGCCTTGTACTTCTCAGGAATTGTGATGTTTTCATTTATTATTACGTTGCTCTTCAGAAAATCTTTTCTATCCTGCGCTTTAATTCCCTCCTTGAAATCAACAAATGTGTTTGCTTTGCATTTTTTGTTCGCAAGGCCTTCTCCGGCCCAGTCATCCCACCCAGGCATAAAAATCTCATTCGCCTGAGGAGCCTCTGCATCCACAACCTCCCTTTTCTCTATGACAAAATCAGTTTCTGATGAACTGTCCTCAGGGACTTCAAACGCATTTCTGACCAGAGACTTCTGCTCGTGGTTAAATTCCTCTTCAGTGGAGTCAACATCAAACTCGATTATTGGCTTTGTTATTGTGGTTGCTGATGTAGCAGGCCTTTTTGAAGAGTTTTCTGATGCTTCAGAATCATCCTCTGATTCCTCATTATCAGAGTCAAGAGCAGTCTCTTTGCGGATCTTGTCTCTTCGGTTGAGACGCCGGAAGTCCTTGCTTTTTATTTTATTGATTCTCTGCATTTTGCGGTCAAAATCAAACTGGAGGGCCTTTTGAATCCGCTCCTCCTGGACTGTACGCGACTTTATTACAGTGTTAATCCCCTCCTTTAGGGCGCTTTTTGGTGCTGTGCTGAAGAATGTGGTGTTCTTCTTGAAAACTCTTTTCTCTGCAGGCCGATCTAGAAATTCGTTGATTTCATCTTTTATCAGATCATAAACTGGATTGGATGGCTTTGTGAGCATGTCACTGCCCATTTCGGTATCTTCTAGCAAGTCGTCCAACAAAACTTTTTTACTGTTCATGGGAAAAAAATAAATTTTTATTTTTAAATAATTTTGAAGAATGTATTATTTCTGAGGTTAAAAGGACGTACTAAATAGCTAATGTGATTAGTTTAAATCATGGGTATTTAATTAAAGATAAATAATAACATTTTCAAAATAACTTACTTGTTTGGGCCATAGAGACATAATTATTTTTATCCATGCTCGAAGATGCCCTGTAATAAAAGCCATATTGTCATAGTTTATATCAAAGTCTTCAATAGTCTAATAAAACATCATATTGCCTATTTTATTATTTTACTACAAAACTTACTTACTCCCCGACAAAAATGGCATTCCTAAATTAAATGCTTCATATGCTAGCACGTGAACTGTATTCTCGTGCTGTTCTAAAATATGCATTTGTACTTTATGTTTGTTGTTCTATTGAAAACATACACCGGCACTGTATTTTAAATCCATTGGTGTCTTTTTAATTGATTTTCTCCTCAAATTGCTGAAAAATTTTACCATCTTACATGTGGACGAGTACACTGCTGAAAAAACGTTTTACAGATTTTTTCACAAAGCACGAGCATGTGAGTTTGCCCTCATCATCGGTACTGCCAGCGAACGATCCATCGCTTCTCTTCACTAACAGCGGTATGGTGCAGTTCAAAAAGATATTCCTTGGAGAGAAGCCTTCCCACAAAAGAGTGTGCACTATTCAGCGCTGCATACGTGCAGGAGGAAAGCACAATGATCTTGATGATGTTGGCAAAGACAATTATCACCACACATTCTTTGAGATGCTTGGAAACTGGTCCTTTGGGGACTATTTCAAGGAGGAGGCGATAAAATTTGCCTACGAGTTTTTAATCGAAGATCTTGGCCTGAAGAAGGAAAATATATACGTTACGATATACGAAGATATGGATAAGGAGTCCCGCAGTATCTGGAAGAAGTATGTTGATGAGAGCAGAATAATTCCCTCATCAGCTAAAGACAACTTTTGGGAGATGGGGGAGTATGGCCCGTGTGGACCGTGCACTGAAATTCACTATGACCGGATTGGAAACAGAGACGCGTCTAGTCTGGTAAATCAGGATGATCCGAGTGTGATTGAAATTTGGAATATCGTTTTTATGGAGTACAGCAGAACTCCAAAGGGCCTTGTGGAGCTTGAGACCAAGCACATTGATACTGGAATTGGATTTGAAAGGCTTCTTAGCATTCTTATGGATGTTAAGTCAAACTACAAAATAGATTCATTTTCAAGTATTATTGAGTTTATTGAACAGAACTGCGAGTTTAAATACACTGACAGTGAGAATGTAGCTGAGTGCATTTCAGACATGGCATTCAGGGTGCTGGCCGACCACTCACGAACAATCGCTGTCTGCCTGAATGACGGGCTTGTCTTTTCAAACGAGGGTGTCGGGTACGCCCTGAGAAGAATTCTGAGGAGAGCAGTTCGTTATGCGCATGATATTTTGAAACTCAAGCAGGGCGTTCTTTCGCAGATCGTTGCACACGCAGCTGCCTTTATGGATCTCAAAATAAACGCACAGCTGGTGGATGCAGAAGAAAATCTTTTTGTAAAAACACTCGCCAAGGGAATTGCCCGTTTCAACAAAATGGCTGAAAATAGGGAAGTGATTTCTTCAGAGGAGGTTTTTCTTCTTTACGACACCTATGGATTTCCCATTGATTTGACTGAGCTGATGGCCAAAGAAAAGGGCCTTGGTGTTGATCTGTCGAACATCGATTCTCTCAAGCTGGAGGCACAGGCCAAAAGCAGAACAGCCAAGGCGGTTATTTCTGTGTCTTTTGATTTCGAGAAAACAGATGACTCTTTCAAATACACGCACAATTCGATACTTGGGAATTTAAAAGCAGTGATTCACAACAACCAGTTTGTGACAATAAGCGAGGCACAGGAAATACGCGATAAAATTTCACTGGTGTTCGATAAAACATGCTTTTATGGAGAAAAGGGCGGACAAGTGGGAGACAGCGGTAAAATTGAGTTTGTTGATGAGAATGAAGAAGTTGTGGGAACATTTGTTGTTGAAGACACACAGATAGTCAGGGGCTATGTGCTTCACACAGGAATTATCAGCGGAACTATAAAAGAAGCTGCTATTTTGACTTTTAATGAGACCAAAAGGGAAAGGACAAGAGCGAATCACTCAACATGCCATATTTTATATTACTTTTTAAGAAAAATATTCCCAACGGTGCAGCGCGGATCGCTGGTTGACTCGGAAAAATGCCGTTTTGATTTTGAGGGCAACCGTATGACCGAAGAAATGCTGCTGAAACTGGAAAATGATATAAATGCGTTTGTTTCTTCGAATGCTGAGGGAACCGTGCGGATCCTGAGCGAGGAAGATGTTAAAAATGACAGTGAGCTGCAGCTCGGAGATGAGGACTATTCCGGCGGAATAAGACTGATCGAGATGAAAAATGACACGGATACTATAAAGGATCTGTGCAGTGGTACTCATGTTAAAAATACCAGTGAAATTAAGAAAGTAAGGCTTATAAGTGAAACGGGTGTACAGGCCAGCATAAGGAGAATTGTAGCTGTTTCTCGCGAAAAGGCTGAAGAGATTGACAGGAATGTGAGTGCGCTGAAAGAGCAGCTTGTAAGTGGAAGAACCGTAACTTACGACTGCATGCTGCCGCTACTGGAGAAAAAGGATATTGACATGATGAATAAGACAAACCAGAAGGCCATTCAGAAAAGATTTACCCAGTATTTAAACGAGTGCAAAGAAGTGCTTTCTACCAGTTTTATTTCAAATGATCTTTCGAAGATAAGCCTTTCTGGCACTGACAGGCCAGGGCTTATTTATTTCAATGCAGAAAAGGCCTGTGATTTTACAAAAAAGGACGTTTCAAAGCTTGTGAGTACAATATCAACAATGCTCGTGGAAAATGAGAAATTGGGCTTTATCACTGCAGAGACTGACGACGAGATTTTCTTGGGAATTGTCTACAAAAACCATGAAGAGCTCATTGAGAGCCTTATTAGCAAGCTAAGGACCAACAACCTGCGAATTTCTAAAGGGGTGCTACAGGGATCGGTTCCCATGGAAGGCAGAACTGTCAGCGACATCGTGGATGTGCTAAAGAGAGAAATTGCCTTCTAAAATAAAACAATTCGTTTAAAGCACTATCTTTTTAGCTCATAAAAACTATTCTGTTTTTGATGAAAAGACATCGAAATAGACTTATTTAACTTCAATAGATTTTCATTTTTGATGTCAATTTCTTAAATTTTAATATGAATGGATGGCATACTTTGATTATTTTTCTTGAGATGCTTCGATTAAAAATTTTAAAGACAAAAAACTAATCTAAAGATCGAATGATGAAAAAAACACTTCATAATGTATCTCTGTGCACTGGCTCTACACTGCTTGTTCAGGTTGTAAAAACTGAATAATTTTTAACAAACGCTTAGTAACTTTCATGAAAGAAAAAATAAGACTCTTTTGGAATAATGGTATTTATTTATTTCTGCTTCTTGCTGGGAAAATTATTAGAATCAGGGCTATAATCTGCGAGCATTTTATGCTTGCGTTTTTCAGATCTTTTATCCGCTAGCTTTGCAGTAAGAATATGGACAATGTATTGCGGAATTTGATTAATGTTGATTTTCAACTGATCATAATATTCGCTGTAGTCATTTTTAAGTGTTGTTATGAGATCTTTCCCACACTTAATAAACTCATCGTATATTAAGCGGCTCTGAGATACCTTCTTAAGCTCTTCAATATTCTGCAATACACCGTTAAATACTATAGCTTGCAATTTTCTATCAGAGACGTATTTTAGAAGTATTCTTGATTCATGATATCTGGTAAAATACAGATTCACATGCTCAAAGAATATGCCTAGGCTGGGAGCAGGCCCTTCATTTGAAATTTCACTAAAAATATATTCCATAATTCTATTTTTAAGCTCGTTATCTGATCGCAGTAGCAATGCGTTTAAGTAAAAATAGGCATCACCGCTATTTAGGATGGCGCAAACTAAATGCTTTACATCACGAATTCTGCAATGACACAATGCTGCCTCTAGCATGCGCAGAACATTCATCCTTCTGTCCATGAGCACTAGAGCACACAGTGTTCTTTCCAAGTATCTTAACAAGGGATCCACATAGAGATAAATGAAAAGGTGCTGACATTTTTTGTGCGCGTTTTTGTGTATTTCTTTGAGCGGCAGCGAAAACTGATAATTTTCACACCACTCAAATATTTCTTCTTCACTTCTTCCTGTAAGCAATTCTTCATCAGTTACGGCAAGGGCAAGGCATCCTGTTTCAGAAAATTTATGTTCTCTTACAAAAGAGCTAAAATATAAATTTATTTCCTTCTGCTTAAACACTGTGAAGCAAATGTACAGTTCCTTCCCAATCATGAAAAAGTCATTTCTATTTTTTAGGTAGCCACACTTTTCCATAGTTTCAAAAATAAGGTCTTCGGTCTCTGGTGTTATATGCACTTTCCTTTCAAAAATCTTGGCAAGCTGTGCATTGCTAAAAGCTTCGATAATTTTGGACAAATTTTCCTTTTGTGGTGAGTGCCGCATTAAAAGCTCCAATTCATAAAAGCATTTGTTCTCTTTTAAATGGCTGATTAGCTTTGTTGTATTTTGGACTACATCCTCTCTGCCCCTAGTAAATATGTCTAAAGGTAGATATATATCCGGTTTGAGGCTTATTCTTCTTTCATAGAACACAAAGAGTTTAAATGCCGAGATCATGTCATTCAAAGAGGGATTTTTAATAAGGCCCTGCATTAGTTCTGAGCAGACAATTTGGAGAACACTTGCTTTGAATTTAGAGTCCTTCAACTTGAATAATGGTGTGCTTGACGAATGCCCAGGATTATTTCGCAGAACATTGTAGGCTATTATGTTTTTGTTTTCTATAAAATATTTTTGCTCCAGATTAAACTTTTGGGCCTTTGCAAATGATTTTAAAAGAAATGGCATAACTGCATACCCACTCGAATCTACGCTAGCTGCAAACTTATTCACCAACACCATGGAAAAATACAAGGATTCATTCTGAAGAGATTCATTCAGCAGCTCTGGATTATTCAGCTTGTTGTAAAATGCCTGTAAAATGAAATTGCTTTTGCTTGGGCCTATAGCCTTAATACTATAGGAATCCACAGCCAGTAAAAAGTTGGCAGGCTCTGTTAAGAGTAACCCGAACAGAAAGTCAATTACATGCGCTCGTGTGGGTTCTTGCTGCAAATATATTCTTAATATCTGGATGGATGTTACTAAGCAAAAGAATTGCCCCGCAAAGTCTTTCGTGTATTTTGCCAGGTCTACTATTATTTTTTCAAGATCACCCAGCGATGCAAAATCTGCCGCGCTTTCGTCCAATTTTACATCTATTAAATACCATATATGATCGTTTCTAGTAGCTCCCGCAAATTTTTTGATGGCCATGAGCTTCTGTATTATTGTGTGCTTTTCCTTTATGGCTCGGAACAAAGGTATCTGTGCCAAAAGTCTCTCTGCGCAGGGGCTTTTTGACTCGGAAAGCCTATTAATAAAAAGATCAGTTGATTCACTTTCATCGATTAAGAGAAATTCAATAAGCTTCATACCCCTTCCTTCGAGTAGCAAACTGATTGCCTCTAACGTACTATTTTTAGGATCTGTGGCATATGATTCAATCAACATAATTATATGCATGTCTGGATCATATGATACCTGGCAACCGGGACAACTAAACTTAAACTTTTTAAAGTATCTTGGATGTTTATCACTTTCAAAACGCCCGATAATGCAGGAAGCATGAAATTTTGCACTGCATGCTTCATTCACGCACTGTAGCATAATCTCATCAGCAGGTTCGTATGTGCGCTTCAAAACTTTAGTCACAGCGCCACGAAAGTAATTTAATATTCTGGAATTGCCTGACTCACTTCCATTGCAAATCAGGCACTTATCATCAGAAATTCGGATTCCATCCCAGTCTAAGTTATCTACGCCATTTGCATCGTTAAGCCCATCGTCTTGTGTAATGCACCATGCTAATGCATGCACTATTAAGATTGCCTTCATGGCTAAAACCTTGTAAAAATTTTTAAAATATTGCGAATCATCGGCTTGATAGCATCAAAGATCTATGTTTTGAGTTCTAAAATGAAATAAATGAATTTTTATCCTCGGTATTTCACTTACATAACTTACAGACCGACATTTTTATAATTTTTAAACTGGAGTTCTTTCTTGAAGCCTATCCATCTCGCGCAGCAATGGGAAAGTACGAGATTTTGCCCCTTGCGCATTATCTTAAGCTAAGCCCAGTCTCTTTAATAAAATGCGATACAAATAAAAAGAGACGAAACTAGCTGTGAATGTTGCTTTAGATGCCTTTTCAAATTTAAGTTTAGTACTTTCAAAAATAACCCTCATAAAAATATCTGTAAATATCCTGTGAAAGTACATATCGCTAAGGGCGCCATCGCACCACAGTAATGCACAAAGCCAGCCTGTGCCCTAAATAAAACTTAATCAATCTCTTCCGTTAATTTTCATTACCAATACTATAGCTATTCAACTTGAAATGGATAACTTAACAGTAAAATCCTTGTATTATATCTGCCAAATTTTAAACTTTCTTATTTTTAAGTTTTTAATAAAATATTTTAATTATCTTAGCTAAATTTCATTCTCTAGCTTTCTTAAATCTTGATGTACTTAGACAGCTTTGAAAATAAAAATTAAGTAATGAATCTGCGGCTTGGAAGCATCATGCCTAGATGACATCATGTCTCGGGTCTTTTCAGCCTGTCAAATATTTCTTCAGTGTTTGAAACATTAAAACCAATCAATCTTTTTTTAATTCTCAAAATTTTTAAAGCACCAAAAATTTTTACCCGAGCATGCATATTTCTAAAGAATTCACAGATAAAGAGTATCTGAAGCTGAAGACTTTCAAATACACATGTGTGGATAAATCGATCTTGCAGAATCTGATTTTGAAGAAAGCATTTAACAGTCTACAAAAGCTCGTGCCCTTTGCGATAACTCCAAATCAAATTACATTCTCTGGAATGCTGTGTATGCTTACGAGCCTTATCTTGACATTTGTGTTTGATCCGACCCTGGACAGCGCTCCCAGATTCCTCCCGCTTGCCAATCTGTTTCTTCTAGTTCTATATTTTATTGCTGATGGAATTGATGGAATCCATGCCAGAGCCACGAAAAGAACATCTTCACTTGGCTCAATGCTCGACCACGGAATAGACTCGCTCGCATGTCTGCCGATCTCTCTGTCACTCGCGTCATCGCTTGGTCTGGGCTTCAGCAAAATAACCATCAGTCTTATGACTGTGATATTTCTACAGTTTTATCTCAGTATGATACACCAAAAGTACACGGGTGTCTTTGAGTTCGGGCTGATCTCGGGATGCACCGAAGGGCTTGTCACTGTTGCCTGTATCCATCTCTTCTCTTTCTTGAGGCCTGATTTGAAGGGTGCCGCGCTTAGAAAAATTAGCGCCTTTTCGTTTACTCTTAGAGCTAATAGTCTCGAGTGGATCTTTGTAATTGCATCCGCATGCAGTATCCTTTCCGTGATACTCGGGATAGTATTCAGCGTCCACAAGAACAGACTGCGTGATCTATGCAACACACTTTACACACTGTTCCCCCTTATAATACTCTATCTTATTGGCTGTTTGAGGCTTAGTAGTTTTAGTGCAAACTCTAAATGGGCATTTTTACTAGTGTTCAGCCACTGTTTTACGCAATTTTATCTAGAAGAATATCTGAGTTTCATTGCTGGTGCAGACCCAAATTCACTGCTATTTTTCATTGGCTATGTGTTTCTTGGAGTATTTTCGGTCGTGCAGAATGGCACTAAATACCACAGTCTCATTGTATATTCAGTAGCCGTTCTTTCCTTCGCACTTTTCTTATACCGCATTAGATCGCTTATAAATAACACCTGTAGAGGCTGTGGCGTGAGTTTTTTATTCTAGTAGGTACCGAGTGAACAAATAAATGCATTTACACATGTTTCCATAATTTTTCAAATCGAGGCCAGACTCCTGAAATATTTCTTTTAAATCCCATAAATTGAATTCTAATTCTCGAAAAAGTATATCTACGATTTTTTAATTCGAATAATCCAAAGTTTATAAGGCTTGTGCTAGCCTTTGCCATTTACTTTCTTGGGATTATTGCAGAGTAGTGCTACGTTGTTTGTTTATTTTGATAATTTTAGACCCTGACTTTGCATAGCATCAGATTGGCCTTAAAATATATTTGAGAAACCTTCTGCTATGAGTACATCTGGTCCACACAATCATTGGAACTGCCTTCATAGGCTTTTATAAGAAAATTATTTATTCTCTTTTGCACTCTCGCTTATAAAATTATTAAAGAAGGTGTTGGACCATTGGTCCATATATGATTGGTTTAAAGAGCTAAAAGGAGACTAAAATAGCTATTGATGAATATATCTTTAAGGAAGCCTATTGGTTATTAAAAATATATAAAGCGAAATAAAAATAAATAGAGATGGTTTTTAAATATAGTTTTACGTCTAACGATGCTAACAGCAGGTGGGAGGACGGCGCACCCAAGGGAAGGCATGTCTTGTTTAAATATTCAAGCTAATTTGTGTTTATATTCTGACTCTCACATCATTGCATAGAGCTTTCTAGAAATAGAATGACCTAAAATTAAGCCCCTTACATACTACGTGTGCTCCTTTATTTTATCCTGCAATACAAATTGATAAGCTTTGGCCATTTTTGATTGGACTAAAAAGATTAAGGAGATAAAATATGCTACTGGTGTGTGTATATCTTTAACAAAGCCGATTGGCTACTAAAGACATATAAACCAAAAATTAAATAAATTTAAATGCTTTTTAGAAACAGTTTCGCTTCTAACAATTCATACAGCAGCCGAGAAACCAGCACACCCCAGGAAAACAATGCACATTCAAGCAAAAAACTACTACATGAACATGATAACGGCTAGCACCATATCTACCACTCATAATTAAATAAAACTTATAATCAAAGCTTTCACTGCGATTTTAATAACGATCAAACTCTTTCATCAACTCTATGGCTCTTGCCTGCATCTTTTCGTCATCCAGATCTTCGAGCAATAAGAGCAGCACGCTTTTCTCCTTGCATTCTGCACAAGGTTCCAAAATTTTCTGCACATATTCCTTTTTAGAAGGGGAGTTTGGCCCAGCGACAATCCTAAATGCCTTGTAAAGAGACATTTTGTCCGAATGGGGATTTATATGCTTGATCTTACTGTTATTGACACTATCGCTGCTGTTTTCCGCAGAGATAAACTCGCGATACTCAGTTTTTATATTTTCCATGAAGTTCTTCTGAAAATGCACAGGATGCTGGATCGTTGTTTTAAGACCCCGGTTGAAGTCCCATACTTCCTGTTCTTTCTCACTCAGAAAGCCCACTCTTTCTCCGTTTATATTCGCAAGCTGTTTTTTGATGCAGCTCTCTTCTACATCGTATCTTCGATCGAGCTCCTCGAGTTCTGTCTTGTATTTTTCTATTTGATCAGCTTCGCAAAATGCTTTATTAAAATTATACTCGAGGAGGCACAGTGCATCTTTTAAAATTGGAGATACCGACTCTTCAATATCTTCTGTGTGTTCTCCGCTTAAAATGCTCGGCACATGCTTGTTTTTAGAGCAGTGATGGGCCAGCGCCTCTGCTGCAGCAATGTTTACGGCAAATTCATCACTCGTGCTTATGGTTTTAAAAATGCGCTGTGCTTTAGCATAGTATCCAAGATTGTACAGACACTGTGCCTTCAATATCTCTACCTTCTCGCCATGCAGTTTTCGCAAAATTCTTAGTGATTTTTTAAAATTTTTGGTTCGGTAGAGGATGTACGCCTCTTCGAACGAGTTTTTGGCACAATATTTAAGAGCCGCTTCAAACATGCTGAGAGATATGGCGGCAACCACTTTATATTCATTCCACTGCTCTCCTTCTAGTTTTAGTATGTCCTCATGCCTTTCAGAGTCAACAAGAAGTTTTATTGCATCCATCTGAGGAATAAAAATTTGTGACAATGAAATTGCAAATTGGGAGACTATCAATAAGTTGCAGCGCAGCTATAAAATCCAATACAAAAATATTTGCTATAGTTAATTTGTCGCAATGACGCTCAATACTTAAATTCACGTCCCACAAGCAATTTCAAATGTAGGCGGTGTTCATGAGAGGTAAATCTAGAAGACTTTCGATACTTTCCCATTAAAATGAAGAGCCATCATTTACCTCTGTAAAATGCTTTTATCAACCTAATCCTCAGACAGAATAAAGCATGAAGTATAATCCACTTCTGTAAAATGATAATCATTATTTGAAACCTGTCAAACGCCCACTTATACAAAAACTTCAATTGTGTTCAACTATTGAATCTTAAATGAGTCTAGACCTAGAAAACAGGTTGAATATTCAGTTGCACTACAAAAAGAGTTGCCATATGGTCATTTTTAAAGTACAAAGTAATCTTTAAAAGTATTTTAATTAATACGTCTGAAAAATACTGCCTATTTGAACATTCTCCTGCTACTAACCAATCTGCTCAATGCGCTGCCTCCCGCATCTGAGTCTTCAGTCTGAACAGACGGACTTTGCTGTGCATTCTGGCTTGCTGAACCAAGCTCAGCAATATTTTTGAATATGCTTGAAGTATTGTTCGTGAACATCGGATTTGTAACATTTTGGAAGTTTTGCTGGCCAAATAAGCTGCTAGGCTGGCCATTCATAAGCGGTGTTTGGGCGGGAGTAAATTCCTGCATGGGAGGCTGGCGAGTATTTGCCACGCTATCATTATGAGTTACTTGCTTTGAAGGCAAACTTTCCTTTATGTCTAGCTTTGAATCGCTTTTAAGGCTTATTGTATTTACTTGTGGCTCGATAGTTGTTTTAAGGTTCTCCCGGTTCTTATTACTTTCACTGACTTTGTTGCTACTCTTCCTTAATTGCTTCTCGCCCGCAGAATGCTTTGGCAGATAGTCCTTTACACTTATTAAACTGAGTTTCTCAAGTAATAGAGAGCTTTCTTCCATGGCATCTCTAGGCAGCCTTGAGGATGCTAAAATCGGAGCACTGTAGTGCGCATGCTGTCTATGTACAGCACCACCGGTGATGACAGAGTCTATGTATTTAATGCTCTCTTCAACATTACTTAAATCAGAATGTATCATTGTTTCAGCTTCAACAGTCAGTTCTGTAATACGGTTGCTTAAGTTTGCTATTTTTCCATTTTTAATCACTGTGTAAAGTTCAGAAATATCTGTGGGTTCTGGGCTATAGAAAAAAAAACTCTTTTCACCCGATTTTACTGGCTTTATTTTATCAAATTTAGCTGTTAGACCAGTTACTTTAGTACCAAGCGTATTTTTAAGCTTGCTTAAGTTTGTTTTTTGCAAAGATGACAGAGTTTCCTCCGATTTCTTCTTTTCATCAGTTGATTGTATAGGATCGTTCTCCAAACTGCTCTTTGGCTTATAGTCAGCGACTGGAGTGCCAATTGTTTTGGAACTGCTACTCAAATTAGGGGTGGCAGCTGACTTTGATCCTATGCCACTTATTAAACTATTCTGACTGGTGATTTCACTATTTAGCGCAGGAGACGGCAGTGTGGCGCTTTTCATAGCTGCAAAGCTTGGCTTGTCTTTCTCTACTAAATCCAAGGGCTTGAGATTAAAAGAAGAACTGGAAAATGGATTATCTGGTTGCTTTTCACCAAAAAGATCTATTTTCGAAGAAGCGGCCGCTTTATTTAAAGAGGCTGAACTAATCCCTGAAAATATGGAACCTGTCTCTTTCTGCTGAGTTGCTAAAGGATCCGCTGACCTAATTGGGCTGGTGCTATTTTCAGATGTGCCAGTGGTTAATTCCTGACGCTCCTTTTCTGCAGGTGGCTTGCTTTGGGAATTTTCATTCGCATTTTTGCTGCTAACAAGATTTAGTTTTGACCGAAACAGATTTTTTTCTGATAAATTCGAGATGCTTCCTTCCACGTTAAAGCTACTCTTATCCTCTAGTACGTGCTCTTTCATTGTTTCATCCATTGCTCCATGATGCGCAGTTTTTTCGGCCTCTTTGATTTCAGCTCCATCAACTACATAGGTCTTTGTGCCTGGTTTTTGAGTATTTGTGCGTATTCCCTTCACTGTAAAATAAACTGTTTTTTGATCACATTTTATCATTAAAACATTATTTACAAACTTTAAATCTAGCAATTTCATGGGCTCAAAATCATCGTCCATCGGGAGAGAAAGGCATTCCATTTCCTCCAGCTCCATCTCTTCCCCATCCAAAAAATACATGAACTCAGGACTCAACGCACTGCCTATAACGATGATATTCTTAAGATAGGCTACAAAACAGCAGTTGCTGCCCAATTTGTTTACAAACTCCTGATTTCCAACAATAATCTTTTCATCTGAAATCTTTAAAGCGGTTTTTCCTGCTCTGTAGTAGCTGTAGTTTTTATTCAACGAACTTAATGTGTTTGATTCAAATAAATCATTTAGATTATCCGGGCTTTCAATACTGTAATTTTGTATTTCTGCAAACGACGCATGGCCTTCTTTGGGAGAGTATACAGTAAGCTCACCACCCCTGAGTATTGCAATATCTTTGTTGTGATAAAAGGCCTTATCCACGCTGGCCTGTATTTTCAGAATACTATCGCCGTCATGAACCAGGAAATACTCGTCGTATACCACCGTGGTTTGCGTTGAAAACTTATAGTCTCCTTTATAAAAGGAATTTTCTACATCTTCATCTAGCATTGTAAATTTTAGCTCTTCATTCTTTAGTACAGCACTATCCATTAAGGGCCAACGTAAGAAAATATTTTTCCGAAATTTGTCCTTGGCGAGTAATGCTTCTAAAGCGATGGCAATTCCACAAGGGCAAATGTAACAAGAAAATCACAATAAACTAATTTAAGCTGTGTCTGTTGGAAGATATCTCATCTGATGTTAATAGAATCAGAAAACTTAAATTATGAATTAACAATGGGTTTGGCTCAGCATGTGAAACTGTTAGTTCTAGACTTAATGAAGGGCTGAGCATCCACGGGTTATGTCGAAAAACTATGCACTTAACCTGGGATTTGAAGTTAAAATTGTACTTAACGCAAAATTAAAACAATTCTGAAAATATTGACAGCATAGCGCTATAGATCTATTTGCTCTGTCTTATAAAATCGTATTCAGAATTATTATCTCAAGGATGAAAGACATAACAGAGTATCATAAAAATTTTAAGAATATTTCTCTTTTTAAGCCCATGAACGTCGAGTTCCTGCCTGTTGTTAAGCGTCTTATAGATGCGACCGTTCGTGCATTCTATGAGCCACACCATGTTGTAATTGTCAATATGCTACTCGAGCATCATCTTTTGAGTGATACAGAATTCTGTGAAAAAATGAGAATGATGAATAAGGAGTTCAACAAGCTTATCATTGCCTTGAAAGATGATCACATAATAAAGCATGATATAAAGGTAGAGACAAAAGAGGATAACAAGCAGCTGTTGAGAAGTGTGTATTTCTACAACTACGCTGAGGCTAGAGATGCAATAAAATACAAAATCTTCAAAATGACCAAAAATATTGAATCGCAGATGAAGGTAACCGAAGAGCTATTCTTCTGCCGGGGCTGCAACAGAAAATATTCAGCCCTCGAGGCGCAGGCGAACATGGATGGGTTCGTTTTCAAGTGCAGGTTTTGCGATGAAGAGCTTACGGAGCATGTAGTGAAGAAGTCAGATTCTGGTATTGATCTCAAAGAGCTGATGGAATCATTAGAATACATCATTGAGCTTCTTAAAGAAACTGACAGACACACAATTCCCATATTGGACTACTTTCAGACAATCGCGCTGAAAAAGCAGCTCGGAAACGAGAAAGAGCAGCCGGTCGTTGTGAGCAATGAGCACGAGATCATCGAAGCATTCAAGGAAAATGAAGGCGAATCAGAATTTATAAAGGTTGATACCACAGAAAATGAAAGAAATCAAAAAACCGATGAACCTGCAGACGAAAATACGTGTGAGATGGTAACAGTTGGTGGAATACCGAAGCCGTTCAATAAAATCACTGAGGAAGATAAAGAGCAGATGGATGAAGATGAGTACACGAAGTATTTTGAGATATACGAGATGTACGAAAAAAGATAAGCACTGGAATTAAATTTATTTTGTTAAAACTACTGTGTTTTGCCTAAAAAGTGCGAGAGTGCTGAATAGCCGGCAAAAATAGATGCGCCAGCCAGAGGCTGCTTCGTGCATCCTACAAATCCAGCAGCGGCACCAGCAGCCGAAGAGTTGTAAATATCGTCTGTTTTCCTTACCTTTTGAAGAACTATTTCAGTGGCCGAATAAACGCCACACATCTTTGCAAAGGTCTTCCCATTTGTGTGCATTTTGGAAGTTAGCGGCTTGTGTGAAGCGGTGAATGCCCCAAAAACGCATCCGAAGGCATATCCTTTCGCTACATCCAGGGCCACCTTAGCCGCACATGGTTGCAGATCCTTTATGGTGCTTTTTATTTTCGAGCAAAATGCCATAGGATGCAAAATTTTAAACAATAAATTTCAAATGGATGTATTTTAGATTAATATGCAGAAAGCCTGTAGAAAACAGAAATCATGGATAAATTTGTGTGTATATACTATGAACATATTATAATAACGTTTTCTTTGTTTAAATATCAATGCTTTAAAGAAATCACACACAATTTTATCATTTAAACGAGGAATAAAGAAGTATTCTCAAGCACATACATATTTATCTAAAGCTTTTAGCAGCATAAGACAAGTTACTAACTCAAGTATTTGTATACTATTGGAGACTAAGAAGTATAGCGGGCAGGAATTGAATTAACATTTGGATACAATTTCATAAAATAAAAAATATAGGCTGAAGCCTGATGTGATTATATGTAATAATTTTTAACTACTTGAAGTAATGCAGTATTTGGTCTTTAACATTAATCAATCAGTTTAATATGCAGCATTCTCATTTTATTTATTTCATGGAAGTTCTTTATTTCGTAAAATTTTACAACCGAATGGCTTCATACTATCACACATACGAAACTTATGTAAAGCTAAGATGGAAGAACAAAGAGATTCTTGGGATGCTTGTCAAGGAATTCAAGTCGCGAGACGAAGAGTATTACAGAGAAGCACTAAGGCAGGGTGTGGTCACCGTTAATAATAAGATCGTATCAGCGCAGTACAAGTTAAAAGATCTGGATGTAATACGGCATACCGTCCATATTCATGAGCCGGAAGTCACAGACATAGAGATCATTGCGGATGAAGACGAGTACTCGGTAATCCACAAGCCAGCAGGTGTCCCTGTGCACCCCACAGGCGGCTACTACCACTACTCAGTTACAAAGCATCTTTATAAAGATGAAAAGGTGGGCTGTGTAAATCGGTTGGACATGCCTGTTTCCGGAGTGCTGATAATCGCGCGAAAGAATCATGAAGAAAAGTTCGAGATGCTCAAATCAGCCAGGAAAATATATATAGCCAAGGTCAAAGGCCTGTTCCCTGAATACGAGGAAGTCGACCAGCCTATCGGGACAGAAGAAGGGCGATCGCACAGGATAATGGCTGGCGGAAAGCCATCGAAAACCATATTCAGGCGTTTGAAGTATGAAAACGGCTATTCCTTGGTTGAGTGCCAGCCAATTACCGGCAGAACACACCAAATACGCATACATATTACGTTCCTTGGATTTCCAATAGAAAATGACATTATTTATGGAGATGGATGTGAACCAGAACAAGTAATTTACGAGGATAAAAGATGCAATGAAAAGATAAATGAAAACGAACTGCCTAACCGAAAATTTATCATTGATAATTGCAAGGGCGAGAATAATCGTACCTATTTACTGAAAAACTCGTTTATCTGCTTGCATGCTTGGAAATACACGTTCAATGGCAAAGAATATTGTGCGAAGTGGCCTGAATGGGCTTATTTTTGAATTTAAATACGTGGATCGGTGAATATAATTTTATATGTGCTTTTTTCAAAACAAAAATAAAGTTTTTTGAAAACGTTCATTCTTGATCTATCGATAACAACTTTTAGAATAAATACGCAACTACTTGCACTGAAGGCGTCTTTATCGTTAATATTTGCCTTTGAACGCATTTTGTTTTGCGAAAACGCTATTTAAATAAAGTGGAAACAAGCACGCTGTTTAGTTACATATTCTTTCAAATCATACAAATGAGTAAAGTTAATGGCTCTTGCTTATTGTTGCAAGCATTAAAATGTGCTACTTGGTGCAGAACCAGCCTTTTTTATTCTAGTCTCGTGAATGTTTTATTTTTTACAGGCTAACTTACCATGAATGGTGAAGAAATAGAAAAGAAAGAAGAAATTATTTTTTATTTGGAAGAGCTTGACAGCACCTTTGCTGTAATAAAGAACCAGCTTAGAGAAATAAGGATGAAGATTGGCCGCCTCTGCAAAGAAAACAGGGTGATGTTGGAGGGATTCAAGCACTGGTGCCATATTTTCCATGTGCCGCTAACTGTAGAGGTATCGCCACTATCTGAGCTAGCGCTTCATAGTATTAGGCATTTGGATGTGGCTGAAAGTCCAAATGTCATGAGCACCAGGTCTCCGAACAATCCATTTATTGATCACGACTCTTCATCGCTGCTAAACAGAATGCTTGTCACAGGAGCCAATGAAAATAATACAAATGTGTACAAAAGTGAAGCCAAAAAAGAGAAGTGTGGCTATGAGCAGCATGACTCAGAAGAGCACGACAGCAGGATAATTCCGTTCGATAAGGTGCTTCTTCCTGATATATTTCAAAACGAAGAGGAATTGCTGCAGCTCTATGAATTTATCAACAGAAAGAAGTCCGTAACACTTGAAGATGTGATAAACAACTTTGAGTGCGTGCCTGGCGAAAAGCTGGCGATCTTTATTAACCTGCTTTGCCGCAAAAATTTTGTGAAACAGAAAAACAAGTATTTAACCATCGTTGACTGAGAGAAAGAGATTCCAATAACACCGTTTATTTCTACTGCACACTAAATTTATTCTTAATCCGCATTTTGTTTCTTTTCAAAAATAAGCTTTTCGACTTTTTCCTTATAGCAAAAATATGGGCCTGGATTGAAGCAAACTTTGCCATTTTTAAAAATGGAAAAGGCTGGCCAGTACTCATCATCAAGAACGCCCGAAAACTGTTCATCAATTTCCATGCCGTTAACGAAAAATGCGAGTTTCAGCTCCCCGCCGCTTTTGTAAAGATAAATACTGAGAATGTCGTTGTATTTCAATGGATCTCCAAGTGTGATGCGCTTTGAGTCGTGAAAGCCATATCCGCTGTTGACTCCGTATGAGTAGCCGCAAGAATCGATGCCGACTGGCCCGTTGTATTCATATGCTTTGGTTGCAATGCCTACTCTTACTGCTCCTTCATCAGAGCGATCCTCAGCAGCAGTAAGATTTTGCACTTCAAAATATAATGGAAATGTGCTCTTTGTGGATACAGCGAGGGCCGAACGGTACCCATTCTCTCCAGATATAATTTGCATCGTTTCATCTTTTTCTGTCTTTATGCTGCCGTGGCTGTAATCTGCCGAGACTTTTGGGAGCAGCCGCGTGTTGTATTTGAACATGGATGATTTTTATTTTCAAAAAATAAATTCTGCTGAAAATGCTCTCTAAAAAATATATCAGCGAAAAGGAATAAATTCTAAGAGCTGATGTGTAGCGTTGTTGATAAAAGGATTTGTAATAAGAGAAACTCTAATGGAAGGAGGAGCAAGGTTGTTGCTGCAACACATAATTAATTTTGTATGACTGATCTAAGCCGAGTTTATAGAGTTAGATGTTTTACTCGCAGCTCGATCCATTTTAAATAGTTTAAATATGGTTATTTGAGAACATCTGTCGATTTCTCAAGAAAATGGATGAGATACAGACTAAATCGTGATGCGTATCGTTGCTTCTTTCCGAATGGCTGAGCTCAATAAAATAAAATAAACACCAGACGACCGCAAGCAGTATTTAAAACGACTATGGACTCTTGTAAAGATGTAATGTTTATTGCTAAAAAATATTTTTCTAATAATCCAAAACAATTTCATGAACTAAAAAAAGGATTCAGTAAATTAAGTTTTATTTTAAGTTTGCTTTTAATCTTTATGTACGGAGGAAAATCGGGTCAAGCTAGAAATAAAGTGTATGAAAATACAAGGAAATTAATTTTCAGCTCAATCTTTTTAATAAGACATCACTCTAATCCCCTTGATATATTTAGTTTGCCGGGGCGTTGGCGTCTATTTTGTCTTTTAGCATCTTGGCAATGCGCTTAAATAGAGGAATATCCAGCATTATTCCGCTGTCTCCGCTCTTTGCAATTGACTGGTTGATTTCCAGGCTTCCCAAATAAGAAATGTTCTGTGCAGAACAATATTCAGCAACACCTACATCCTTAAAGACAGTATTCACATGCCCGCATTTTTTGCAGAGAAAGTTTTTCATATTTTCAACCATCCCCAGGATCTCTATGTTAGCCTTTTTGCAAAATGTCACCTGCCTGTTCGTGTCATCAAGGGAAAGGCCCTGTGGTGTTGTAACCATTACCCCACAATGTGGCTTGATATAGTTGACGAGTGCAAGATGCTCGTCGGTAATGTTTGGGGGTGTGTCAATGACAACAACATCAATGCCATGCAGCTCTGTGTCTTTAAGCATCTTTTTGATCAAGTGTGTCTTTACATTTGCATCAAAGACAATTTGTGAATCCTCAAACCCCTCAAAATAGTAAGAAGACAAAGTGTGTAGAAACGGACTTATGGAAATCGGTTTGATCCGCTCCACTCCGCTGGGAATGTAAGCATTCATCGTGTTAGTGAGACGGGGAATGCTCGGCCCAGACAAATCGAGATCCAAAAGGAGAGTTTTGTAGTTCATTTGGGAAATGGCATGTGCAATGCATGTGGAAACTGTGCTCTTTCCAACACCCCCTTTTCCGCTCAGCACAGCAACAAATAATTTTACATTTTTGATGTTTTCTTTAATAAGTGGAATCGCCTCGTCTGGCTTTGCACTCGCGCATTTCGAGGCATTTGGGCATCCCTTGCAGGAATCAGCCTTTCCGGCAAGTCCACTCTCTACACTCGGGCAATTGCTCATGGCCAAAAATTTTAGAAAAATAAAATGCTGCTGCAACTCGCTGAAGATAAAAGATCAAACAAGATGATGCTGAAATATTTTCCTGCCGAATAATATTGATAAATGAAAATGCTCGCTTTAAATTCTAGTATATTTAATATCAAAAACCTTATTCAAAGCAGTCAAGAAAAGCAACACCTTTTTGCAGAACCTCTTGGAAAGCCACTTCCTCGGCAACAACATCGTTCAGCATATGTATCAGTGTGAATATCTCACTATTTTCCGTTATTATTTCATGATACAGCGTTGTAATAATATTCAGACTGTCTGCAACAACATCAGTAAATTCCTTTATCGCAAAGCTTTCGACACAAAATTCCAAATACGCTTTCAAAAACTCTTTATCTCCATCAGCAAGAGCCTTCCTGAGTTCTTTTTTGTCCTGGACATATTTCAATACTCGGTAGCTGAGCGCCAACTCTCTTTTTTCCAGGGCATATTTAAGCGCTCCCTTGTATGAATACTGTCTGAGCAGAGAATCAACCTCTGTCAGGCATCTCTTGGCACTTGGCAGTGTTTCGTATTGAATCTCATCTTCATATGCAAACTTTTTTCTTATGATCGGCTTAAATTGTTTTTCCTTCTTCTCGGGTGCGACACTGTACAAACGCCCGCCTTTCAGAGCAACGACAGGGAGGCCATTAGCAACAGCAAAATCAGTTATTTTCTTTGAAAGATTAAAATTACTAAAAAGCTCCAGCCTGCTGTTCCACGTCTTTAAATGGCCATCTGCAGACGCGGTGTAAATCATGCCGTCAAAAACTACTATCTTTGTGATTCCCTTTGTGTGTGCGAGCTTCGAGATCATTCTGTTGTCCTTTATATTAAAAATGCAAAGCCTGTTGTTCTCACTAAAGACGACATTGCTGTCATCGAAAAAACTTATATTGCTGATCGGAGATGCTGAAGAAAGCCCTGCAACCTTTGTATCATCTGACATTGAATACAGGTGCAGTTCTTTATGAGCGATACCCCAAAAACATGAATTGGCGACTAGCTCAGTTCCTTCTGTCTGCAGGCTTTTGTAGGAGCTGTCGTCACTCAAATTATAAAAATTGACTTTTCCGTTTTCATCGGCTGAAATAACGATTGTTTTGTTCACAAGGGCAATCGAAACAACGGGTGCCTCATGCTCTGCATACGTCCTGATGGCTTTTCGAAAACTTCCAAAAATTTGCACTGCACCAGAGTGCGTTCCAACACACAGCAAATCATCATATGCAGAAAGATGCGTTACATCTGACTCAAAGCCGGCAATTTTCTTGATGAAACTCCCTTCTTTCATAAACACCTCATTTCTCGAACTGTATGCTATTTTTGATCCGCTGAGCACCACTCCGCTGATCTCAAACTCGTTTTTATGTATTTCTGTAAATATATCGTTCTTGATGTTTTTCAACTGGTAGTTGTTGCTCTGCAAGTACATCGGTAAATTTTTTTCTTTTGCTCAAATATTTTAAAATCCAAGTAACACTACAAAATAAGCACTTT
>JALPMN010000642.1:0-17794 GCA_024243835.1 Enteropsectra breve | reverse complement strand
AACACAAAACTAATAATTCGTCTTCTTTAAAAGCATGCTACAACTCTTTTTATAGCGAACTCTTGCTCTACTAGTAAAAATAAAAAATATTCAGCCCCTAAATGCAAAATAGTGTTTTGGAAAAAATCAAACTGTGCCACAAGCACCGAGACTATGATACAGCGATATTTCTTGCTCTTTATCTCTCAAATATCAGAAGCGAATATCTGCTGCTTACAGGGATTCTGCTCTACGAAAATGGTGAATATTCAAGATCGCTTTTTTACCTCGAAAAACTAAACACAATAACTGCAATTTACTATCAGGCACTTGCGCACAAGAAGATGTGTGCCTACACCAAGTCCCTGTGTGTTCTAAGAAAGCTTATGAAGAATAGCTGGCTGTGCGACCCACCCGCCGATCCCTGGACCAGCTCGTTTTACATAAGCGGCGAGGACTCTGAATTTAGCCAGATGCTAATGGCACAGCTATACACTCTACGGGGAAATACTAAAGACGCAATAGACAGACACCGCGCAGTGATGCTGAAAAATCCACTCCTGCCGTCTGCCGAGGCGCTGTACTTAGAGCGAAATTCCATCCCTGCCCTTGATGAATTGCAGACTGACATTGTGATGAAATACTATTTAAATCTGCTTGAAATACCTGAAATGCAGCCGTCAGATCCAAAATATCTGGCGTATTTGGAGCAAGGCAATTTCGGGAGCTACTTTTTATCCAAGGCTGCGAGCACAATAGTGCAATATGTGAGCGAAAATGAGGGAATGGCAATATTTCAGAGGCTGCGGGAGACAGACCCTTTTTATATGACAGACCTAGATGTATACTCTGTGTTCCTGTGGCGCAACAAGGAGAAAGATCTCCTGGGCCTGCTGGCAAAAGAGGCCCTTGCCTCTGATCCATACAGCTGGGTCACATGGATCATTGTTGCAAATTACTATAGCTTGCATGGGAAGAACAAAGAGTGTATGCTGGCTCTGAAGAAAAGTTTGTCTATCAAAGAAACTCCCCAGGTTTATACGCTTCTGGGCTTTGAGTCAAATATTAAAGCAAAGTATATTGATGCCATTAAGTACTTCAAGGTATCGCTGGCAATGAGAAAGTTTAATGACAGGGCAAATTTTGGACTGGGAATTGCATACTGCGAGCGAAGCATGAACGATAAAGCAGAAGAGCTTTTCAGAAAGGCAATGGAGATCAACCCGTACTCCAGCTACATGAAGGCGTTCATTGTGCGTTTCCACGTAAAGACGTTGTCGTACCAAATAGCTCTCGTTATGATTAAATCCACTTTAAAACTGCCTGATTCTCCGTACAAAAATATTGTTGAAAGTATTGAAATGCACTCGCATGGATATTCACCAATGGAGGACCTGATCCTGTGCGAATTTGCAGATATTCTGATTCATCTCAAGCATCCGGAGCTGGCGACCAGAGTGCTTTCGTGTATCGAGTACAGAACATCTACCTACTATGCGAAAAGGGCACTGTTGGAGGCGGTGGAGTTATATTAATTATTAAATCTTGTTTTAATGATGTTATTGATATGGCAGTATACTCTTTACGCTTTAATTTACTTATTTTATGTGCTGCAAATTGCAGAGAATATTAGCTGCTTTCAACTTGTAACACAAGTGAAATACTTAGTGCATTCTGTTGAGTAGTAGAATTTTTAGATTTTAGTAATAAAAACGCTTCTAGAAAATTTTTTTATTATTATGAAAAGCTTATATACAGCTTCTATACCTAACAATATGCAGGGACTAACGAAATTAAACTGAAACATTATCAAAAATGGTTTAATTAGTGAAATTTCCTGTTGTTTAGTACCTAAGAGTTTCTGTATTTACATTTAAAACAATGCAGCTGATAATAAGCAGGCTTTTGTTATTAATGAAAAAAATATATTTGAAAAAAAACCTTTAATACTAAAAACATTTAATCAATTATGCTCAAAAATTCTCATTATCTCTTGGAAGTTGATTGATCGTTCAATTTTTATTCTGTTTATCTTGGGGGCTTCTTTGCTGCTGTTGCATATCGCTTCATAATATCTGCTAGCTATCCCTTTAACTGAGCTCTCATGCCCGTTGGCATCTTTGGGCTGGCATCTTGTAAAGGGAGCGTCATCGATTTCATTTTTTCCATGGGCATTCATGATGTACATGCAATCTATATTGCTCGCATCCATTTTCTGTTTTTCTGTGCAGATATTCTCAAGCTTTCGAACCAAGGCTACCTGGACTGTGCTGGGCCTTAGCGTCTCTTCTGATTTAATTTCTTCAGCAGTCTTTTTGGCTGCATCTCCTAATCCTGTACCGCTTTCTATTTCTTCTTTTATTTCTTTCTTTCTTCCATTAATAAATTTTTCTTCAAAATTGATCACATTTGACAGAATCCTGGCTTTTTCTAAAATATTATCTGATTTTAAAACAGGTTCTCTCAGATTATCCGCATGCGCATGGCATTCACCTGAGTCTTGATTGGTTTTCATCACTGTCTTCAAGCCCGTCTGCACATCCAAATTTTGAATTTTCCTTTCTCTTTTTTTCCTGCTCTGCTTTCCCATATTTATATGGATAAATTTTACATTAAATGAAACGTGAGGTAAATAGGGTTTTAGATTGAAAATAATAGGCTGGCTACGTGGCAACATAAATATTTGTCTGTTGGAGAGTATTTTCTTCTCTTAGTATAAAAGAGCTGCACATTAATACTAATAGTTGGCTCATACGTTAAAATACATAAAAGAAAAGTATTTTATTAATAAATCAGGTATTTATAGCTGCTATACAACTTTAATGTCCACCCTAAATAAAGTTATGAAAACAAATATTAAAACTACAATATTGAATTTCTATCGTTTAATTCGTTTGTTTCTATATAGCGCGTGTCTACACACTTGCCATTCTAAGCTTGTTAAACGCTGGTGGGTTGTAGCATGTCCTGTATATTTTTGTAAAGCACTTGAACAGTATTGCTGTGGCAGTGATAAGCAGCATGTAGGGTATCTTGCTCATTAAGCTTTCGGCCGAGTTGAAGCCCTTGAAAATGACAATGACAATACTGTACAGCACAAGAGAGAGCAGAGACATTGCGCATACCTTTAGGTCAAGAGAGTCCGTTAGAAGAATCGCCATGCACTGCTCGTTGATCACCACACAGGTAAAAACAACCGCGCTGAGGGTGTGGTATTCAGGTGTTCTGAAAAAGGCTCCAATCATAATAGTCGTTGACTGGAAAACACTGTTGAGATTTGAGATCATAAACATCTTCAGTGATGTTAAGTTGGCATTGCGCATTTCCTTGTAGAGCTCTGGGAATTTTAGTGCGATATTTCTGGGAATGTCTTCATGTAGAATAATTGCGAGTATTGGGATGAAGGTAAGTGCAATAAATAAAGGAAGCATCATTCCACTGAAAATGGAAATAGCATTGTAGTTTATCATGGCACAGAATATTCCCTGTATAACGCTGATTATGGTGCCTCTGTGGATCAGAATTGATGCGATCATCGATGAGTTTTTATAGCAGCGCCTTCCGTGTGAAAAAATCAGATCAGCAATATCAGCAAAATTTCTTATTGAAAAATCTGCAGCTAGACTGGCCTGATTTCCCTCCTTTCCCTCAATTCCGATCCCAACATCAGCCTCTGTTATCATTGAGACATCGTTTCCGCCATCTCCGATGCAGCACACCGTATCGTCCCCTGAATTTCTAATTGATGCGGCCATTATGGCCTTCTGTGTTGGAGAATATCTGCATCCCACTAGGCAGTCCAATTTCTTTGCAGCAGCCATGAAATCATCCAGAAAATGATCAATAACGACACCAAGTGTTGTTCCATCAATAACCAGGGCATTGAATATCCCTGCATTCAGTTTTTCAATACTCGCTTTTATGGCCTCGTGCGACAGACAGTTGCTCATCAGCATGTAGCGGTCGTTTTTGTCAAGCAGCTTCGAACTCTTTGCAATCGATATCGCTGTTTCTATTTTGTCTCCTGTCAGCATCCAAACCTTAATTTCAGCATTTCTCAGATTTTCAAGTGTTTGTTTGACGCGGTCCTGAAGCCTGTCCTCAACACCAGTGAGGCCTATGACCTTCAGCTCCTTTTCAATCGAGACCTGCGCCCGCATCATTTTTTCCTGTCTTTCCACCAGAGAAATACGCGCCTGGTGATATTCTTTGTCAAATGCATCAAACTCTTTTTTGCTCATTGTTCTTTTTCCAAATAGCAGCGTTCGCAGACCGTCGCGCGCCATGTTGTCTGTTTCCTCCTCAACCCAGTCGTTGTCCTTCAGAATAGGCTGCATCACTGTGTCTGCCCCCTTCATCAGAAAGACAATCTCACCATTTTCAAAATTCAGATATTTTTCAATAACCTGGTTATCATCGGTATTAATTTTGTCTAAATTATCAGCTGAATTATTTCCAAAAATATCCGTATTTTTGATTTCTGAAAGAGGAATTGTAGGGCCACGCTCAACAACAATGCCCATTCTCTTTGTGTCTGAATTGAACGGGAAGGTGTGCAGTATGCGATAGATGTGTATTCCGTCTGGCCCCTTAATGTAAATATAGTGCCTGTCCCTTTTAACAAGGACAATCCCGAGGCTCTTCACAAACTCGACAATCGCAATCTCATCTGGTGATGATGCCTGGAAAAGAAGCTCTCCATTGCAATACACCGGTGTAACGGAGTTGCAGATGGACATCGCCTCAACGATCTCGTAGATACTTGTTGTAAGTCCTTTGGCCTTGCGGTGGAAAATACTCGTCTTGCTCTTTGAGTTTATGTATTTTACTATTGCCCTCTGCATTTCATCGATATTTTCGGATGTGAAACACACTGGCCCCAGATGTATCTTTTTCATAATCATTTCATTTTTTGTGAGTGTCCCTGTTTTATCAGTCAGCAAATATGAAATTCTTCCCAACTCCTCCTGCGTGCTGTTGGAACGGACCAGCACACCATGCACGTGTTTCGAGTTCTGGATCAGCCACAGATAGACAAGTCTTGCCATATTCATCGTTACTTTCAGTGAAATCGGAATCACATAGGAAAACAGAATCATGTACCTGATAAAATAAACACCCATCCGGATGCTGATGCGGCCTGTGGATAGGAAACTAAACAGCAGCGCAGCAATTCCTGACAGAATGCCGAGCACACTGACAAGAAAATCCACTTCATGGTCTATTTTCCCCATTTTAATTCTTGGCTTATAAGTGTTCATCATGGATCTCGTGTGGTGCCCAGTGTAAACAACAATAACCAGTGCACTTGAAGTGGCAATGACTGTATTTGCCCATACGGTGTTATCCAAGTCCAGGGAGAGCGAGTGCTCTTTCTTGCAAATAAAGTCTCCTTTGTGATTAAAGTCTTTTTCTAGGCCAGGGCTATCACCACAGAGGATAGCGCTTTTTCCGATATTAAGATCAATTTTGTCAGTAACAAAGGCGCTTTTGAGTTCATTGCAATCTTTCACAGCATTATGCTCGGTGGTTGCACACTCGGGCTCTTTTTCAGATACTTTTTCAGAAACTTTGCTGTTCTGATTCTGCATTTTATAGAGAGTATCATCCCCGCCTTTCTTATCTTCTTTATTAAAAACAAACGCGTTGCTTTCTGTCTTCGAGTCTAAAACATTCATCGTCCCGATGAAACTGTAGATTCCCCTGTGTGGGGGCTCTGCAATTATTTTTATCGATGCCAGCGCCTCTGCTGAGCAGTGCTGTGTTTCAGGATGAACTGTACGACGCTTCCAGTCAGTCTCGCCGTCAAGCTGATCGGTACGAATAAAAACCTCCGAGGAATTATCATCCACCTTAAGCACAACAGCATCTGCGGGCACACGATCGCCCTTCTTCAGCAGCACTATGTTCCCTGTCTTGATGTTCGCGCTTTCCGTATCCTCGAATGCACCGTCCTTCCAGACCTTGTAGAGTGCGCTGTTGGATTCCTTGTCGCGCTTGTGCCTCTTGAGATCGTCTGTTCCTTCGTTAAGACACGAAATAAAGAAAACGAAAAACCACGGCACTAGCGACGACAGCGGCGATGAAATGGCAAACTTCTTGTTGAACTGCAGCAACATGACTATAAAGAAGTATATCGATGAAAAGCTTTTAAACTGCTGCATAATAACGAAAATCAGAAAATTGTAGCGCGTGTACTTTGTGTTTCTGATTGCATTGTTCGACTCTTTGTTGGGATTAGCTGCACAAACGTTCACAATATTGCTCACAAACTTTTTCTTCATTCGCTTAGGGGTGCTGTGTTTTCTTTTATTAGAAAAATACAATTGGATAGGGGAAGAACCAATTAAAAATGATCAGGGTAAAGGGGGCTAAAAGACGCATTTGCTGCAGCACTCTTAACATAACGTCTAAAAATAAAAATATTTTGTATATTGACTGATCTCAGCTTATTCAAGCTTAAAATTTGAAATTGGCCATGAATTAATACTTAGGTCGCTTGCAAACAGATGATAGGAAGGACCAGCATGTATTACTTATGTAATGTATACTGTTATATTTTTACGTAAGAAGCGAAAATTTTGCATAAAATTTTTAAAGAGCAGCTGCTAGGCTCTTAAAATATCATTATAAAGGAACAAAAAACAAATGTTATGTAATTAAGATGCACCATACATTTATCAAGCAAATATAACATGTGTTACAGAGCTTTTATGTTCTAAGAGCAAACAACTATAATAAACAGGCATTAAAAAGGTCTTTTTTAAGGAATTTTATTCCAATACTGTAAAATGTTTTGTTACTGCGAAAGGAGTATTGAGAAGTCCAAGATTAATAGAGCTATAGTTATCAAATTTAATGACAGAATTCTATTTGTGGGACCCCTTTAACAAATACGGTCAAGCAGACTCTGGTCTGCCTCCTTTATTTTATTTCAAAAGAATTGAGGTCTTCCTTAGAATGGCCGTGAAACTCAATCTAATAATAATGGGTTTGCCGGGATGTGGGAAAGGCACGCAGTCAGCGAGAATTTCAGAAAAATACGGCATAAAGCACATCAGCTCTGGCGACATGCTGAGGGAGGAAATGGAGTCAAACGGCCCATACAGCGACGAGATCAGGGAGCTGATGGAAAGCGGAAAGCTCTTTCCAGACGAACTTCTCAACAAGATCTTTGTCAAAAATGTGCCTGTCTGCAATTTTTTGCTGGACGGCTATCCAAGAAAACTGACGCAAGTTGAGACTTTCAAGGATATAAGCATGGTAATCTTCTTGACACTTTCGGAAGATGAAGCTGTTCAAAGAATCCTCAGACGCAACGAAGGGCGAGAGGATGATAATGAGGAGGCAGTGAAAATTCGCTTGAAAGACTTTGACTCTAAAACGCAGCCAGTTATTGAATATTTTACAGAGAAGCACTTACTGAAGAAGATCGACGCGTCGGGAAGCCCTGATGAGGTATTTGCAGAAATATGCAGAGCCATCGATGGATATGTTGCAGAACAGTAAAACCTTTTTTCTATTGTATTTTTAAGGTTTAAAACAGACTAAAACGCGGCATAACTTTATTATTTACATTAAAATGCAGAAATTGACTAAATCTTTGTCTGTCTAACTAAAAGTTGCTTTGCAGGCCTTTAACTCTTTAAGCATGCATCAACAATTTTAAAGAAAACTTATGTGCCAATAAATTCAGATGATTTGGAAGTTGTTTATTGAGGCCTTTAAAGAATGATTTTGATAATAATCGCTATGCGCTTGCTCCAAAATCATTATTTCATATCCTCGGCTTGGAAAATGTCTCTGAAAAATTTGCCCATGGAAATCCAGAAACTTAAGGATGTTTGCACTAGGGGATATGCAAACGTACAGGCACTCGGGGAAGAGGATATTGCAACGCTTAGCGATATTTTGAGCATGACTGAAATAAGCTATGGAAGGATCAAAACATTTTCAGTTGAGGAATCCCAGGAAATTGTTTTGCTTATCCTCAAGCACAACTGCTTGGTGCTTATTAAATTTTTACTGGAGAGCGGGCTGGAGCTGAGTGATGATCTGCTGGATGATGTTCTTCATCTGCTTTTTATCAAAAAAATAAAGAAAAAGACACAAAACGGTTCTGGCACCGCCAAGAAAATCGAGAGTATGCACGCGACTATTGAGCGGGAAAGGATTGAGCGTGAGATTTTCAACGCCGTGGTTGATATTGTTTATGTTACGAACTACACCAACGATGAGCTGGAGGAATACTTAACCAATAAAGGCATGCCCGATGATGTTTCTGTGAATTTTGCTCCGATTGTTGAGTGTGAGTACAAGTCTTTCGAGCTTCTTGTGCTGAGCAAGCAAATGCTCGGCCCGGTATTCCTCAGTATGATAAAGAACTACGGCAATAAAATGAGGCAAATAGTAAAAGAGAAGATTATTGAGAATCTTGCCAAGAACATAAACTGCAAAGAATACAAAATTGTCTACCAGGCCTATTATCTTCTGAATGAAAAAGAACACAACAGTTTATTGAAGTCAAGAAGAACTGAAAAGTCTCCTGAGTATTTGGGTTTTGTAAAATCTCTAATACACTCTGTGGACAGTGCAGCGATCGCATATGAAAAGATTCAGCCGATGCTTTCTGATTTTGAAAATGCAGTGAGTATTTTGATGTATTCGAGTTCCACCGGAGAGTGCAAGATGCTGCAAAGCGAAGACGAGAAGATGATGTTCTTTATTTTGGAAGTGATTGGGAAAGTTGCAGAATACAAAAGGACCTGCTTCTACCGATATCTGCATATGTTCCAGGCGCTTGCAGGCCTCAAGACTTCGAACAGAATAAAAGGAGCGGTCTATCAGATATGCAGCATATACATCATGGACAGGGATGTTGTCATCGACCGCAGCGTCGCCTGCCTGGAAGATGCTGAGAGGGACGTCAAAAATCGAGATTTTTATCTGCTTGGGAATGTTATTAATTTTATCAACGCTTATAAGGGAAGAAGGACTTTTGATGAGCAAGAAGAAACAATGAATGTCAGCAGCCATGCGTCTTATGCCAGCAATGAGACCAAGCTAGTTTCAAATGAAGAGCTTTACGCACTGGGACAGAAAGTATCTCCGAGCGATAAAATCAATATGTCCAGGC
Source organism: Enteropsectra breve (assembly GCA_024243835.1). Taxonomy (NCBI): domain Eukaryota; kingdom Fungi; phylum Microsporidia; genus Enteropsectra; species Enteropsectra breve. The sequence continues at coordinate 8,679 of JALPMN010000642.1, read as the reverse complement.
GCGAAGAAAGCCAATTTGATGACTACGTTGCTCTTGGACTTGCCAGTGAAGATCCGTCCACTATTTTTAAGTGTCTAAAATCAAAGATTAATGAAAATGTGATTAAAATAAGCATAACGCACCTGAGAAATGCGATGATCAAGGACGAGCGAATAGTGCGGGCGGTCATTGACTATCAGATTGATTTTGATGCCCCAATCTATGATCTTTCGATTATAAATCTCATCTTAAGCTCTCCTGCGTACAAGTTTATCAGTTACGTAAGGCTCTTTAAGAAGTTCTCATTTTATCTCAACGGAGACGTGCTGGAGAAGATAAGCGATGACTTTGGGCGCGCACTCGAGTGGATATGTGACACATACGACCGAGATTTTGGTATTTTTATCATCCGAAACAATGCCTTTTTCAACGATCTGCTTAAAAACAACAAAGAGCTGCAGCCGCGGCTGTTGGATGTCTACATTAAGATTCTGAAAGAAAACCTTGGAAAGGCTGAGTTTATTGTTGCAAAGGCGGATGGAAAAGACCCTTCCTTTGAAAATGACGGCCTTTTTGTTCTTTATGACGATGAAAAGTATCTTAGCAGAAGCTTCTTCGAGATATTCGCAACTCAGCTGCTGTACGCTTTTTATTATAATAATTCTGCTGTAAAAAAGTATATTTTAGATGCCAGCTACTGCTGTGAAGGCTTTGATTTGTATTTGAAGGCAAAAATTATTGCTGGAAAGAGTGTAGAGAAGGACGTGTCTTTTATGAAGAAGAATTTAATGCCGGTTGATGAGGTCCTTGGGTATCAAAAAATTGCCGAGAATACCAAATCATCGCCTTCAGCAAGCACAGGACTTTCTGAAAATATCCTTTTGAATTTCGGAGTGAAAGACTCAACATATTTTATGAAAAGATTTGCCGATGCGAGTGACCTGGAAAGGTTTGTTCTTTTCTTTAGCATCGATGCTGTGGACAGAGAACTTGAGCAGGTGCTGAAGGACGAGGTTTTGCGGGCCATCAACAGCGGAAATAAGGTGTATCTTAAAATGGCTCTTTTACAGCTCTTCCGCTGCAACGAGTTTGATGATATTTTGAAGATACTTGAGCAGCGCTACGAAGACAAGGAGCTTCTTGCAAAGCTGAATGTGCACAACATCTCGAGAAACGGCAGGTACTGCTCCAAGTCCTTGCTAGAGAAGGCGCCACAAGAATTGCAGGAGAAAGCCGCACTTTTGGCTTATTTCAAGAATGTTTGGGACAGAGACTACTTGTCTGAGTGTCTTAATCGCTTGGATGTCGACAGTTCGGAAAATATGCAGTTTCTCTGGAGAGAGATCCACAACAGTGATTAAAATAAATAATTAAAGTACTTGTTATGAGATAGTTAAAAAGGTTTTAAATATTTTAGTTGAGGGTATTAGTTGGAATATACATTATGAGCCATTATAGAAGTGTGTTTAATTAGCTAATATTATTTTTATAGATATTTTACAGCTGAATTGTTTTTCTTTAAAAATGAAATTTTAAGAATTTTTAATAATGCTGTAAAATAATTTCATTTTAGTGAGTATCGCTGTATACAGCAATAATTTAGTGAGTCCCAGCATTCTATTTCGAGATAATCCAATGAATTTATTTGTTTAAATACAACATATTAATTTGTGATGCGTGCCTATTTGCTCATTACTGTTGGTTTGCAAATTGATCTATAAATGCTTTATAGATGCTAAATAGATGTTTATGATTCAGAAGTATTGTTTGTCATTTCGAACAGCTTTAAGATCGAGTTTATTGTGCTCTGCTGTCTTAATGATACTCTTTCCATGGGAAACGTCTCAAAATATGAGCCTACCAGGTTTTTATTCTGACTCGCATTCCCATACATGCAAGATAAATCTGCGATTCTCTCCAGTATTTCCAGAGACAGGGGCTCTGCTGTGTTTGTGGCCAAAGCCAGATTGAGGTACCTGAGCAGCATTGCTTCCAGTTTTTCGTCTTCTAAGTTTGCAAAGTCTTCATAGTCATAAATTATTTGGAAATAACTCGGCTTATGAGAGCTTCTAACAGCCCTGAGAAGCATCCGCTGAATCTGTGGGTCTCTGAAATGCTCCTTAACACTCGAATGGATCTCGGGATGCTCAAAGAGCAGCTTGCATCTGAGTTCAGCATCACACGCTGCAAATACCGCACAGAGAAATGCATGGATCTTATACTGGGCTGCTTCTGCATCAGCATTATCCCTGAGAAGCATGAAGATAATTTCATCTTTTCTCTTAAAAATAACCCGGTAGTTTTCGCTTGAAATTATTTCAAGAAATAAGTCGAAATCTCCCATTTTGAGCTCGTGCCGGCACATTCGCTCAAGGGCAAGATGCTGCATTACCTTCGTCTTGCGGATGAAATTGAGGCCAATGAAACGCGAGTTGGGATTTGCAGAGTCCAGCAGCCTATAAATAAAGGCCTCTGCAGAGCATCCAAAATGTCCGGCTGCGGCTAGAACTGCACACCCTTGTAGAGCCACGGCTATTTCAGTCTGCTTGAAATGCGACGATGAGCCCAAGATCAGGCTGCTTAAAAACAGAACATGCTCTTCTCCAAGAATAATTGGAGTGCTGCTGTGAATTTTTAGTAGCACATCTAATGCCTTTACCAGTGTTTGTTTGCATTTTATTTGGGACAGCCCAGACAGGAATGCTTCTGTTTCCTCAATATTAAGGTTTTCAAATGAACTGCTGTCACAAAGTATCTGTAATTTTATGTACATGTGGCTTCCACATGCATCAGACAATGAAATAGTGCTTTTTGGTGTCTGCTTGTACTTTGCAATAATATAGGCCGGATCGTTCTGGCATGCTTCTTCATGCTTGGACAGAATTCCGTGAAACAGAGATATATTGGGTCTAAAGTTGCAGAAGAACGAAAGAGCCTGTGCCCTGTTCTTCTCATTTGCCATGTCCCGTGAAAGTGTCTCTGCTGCCAAGACTGAATAATCTGGGTTTCCAGAAAATAGCATACCAAGATATCCTATTTGCTTGGCATCTGGGCATTTGGAGCAAATGGCATCTACAAAGCCCAAGTTCGATATTTCTGCTCCTTTTAGCTGCAAGAAGAGCAGTCTTGCACCGATATCGCTATAAATGCCCCTTTTTTCGTATTGCTCCTGTGCAATTTTCTTTTTTTCCATATGATAGAACTCATGATGGTTTCCTTTCAAGTTCCTAATAATAGTAATGAAAGAATAAAGTGGTGCATCCATGTGTTTGAAGTCCATGCGCGCTTGTTCTATCTGAAAAAATAAGAGTGTTTCATCTCAAAACACTCTTGTTTCGCATTTGCAGTCAAAAGTAAAAGCTTTTATTTAAAGATATTGCTACTTAGTACTTATAATACAAAACCACAGTTTGAAGTATATCTTACTTACAAATTTTGTTTTAGAAAGCTAATTATTTAAAAATGGAATATATATTTGTGAGACTGGAATGCCAAGTGCTTAAATTAAGTACATTTAATTTTCGATCTTTTTTTCCATGTAATGTCTCATGGACATGCCTGAAGGTTTGTAGCCCAGAGTGCTGTAGTAATCGCGAAGGGACTCCTCACAAGTGAGTATTATTTTGTAGCATTTCTGCTCTCTTGCTACTTCGGTAATAAGATTTACAAGATCCACTCCGATCTTTCTTCCCTTATACTCCTCCAAGATAACGACGTCTTCAAGATAGCCTTTGTTCGCACAGTTATGTATAAACTTTCTCTCAACGATAAGTGAAGCGGAGCCAACAATCAGCGTTTTTTCGGTATCCTCAGCAACCAGTGTTAATGTGTTGCAGCTTAAGCGCTCATTAAATGCCGCTTGAAAGGTGTCGAAGGTTGCTTCTGATACGCCGGAAAGGCCCTTAAAAACAGCCAGAAAGCCCTTGTAATAGTCGTCTATTTCAAGCGGTCTGAAGATTATTTCAGCAAACGAATGTGTAGCAAAGAGGGCAAGAAAATGACAGCAAATCGATTTAATGTGCATCAGAATAGAATGGGTTTCATATTTATTTTTGAAGTTTGATTTTAATTAGGACAAATTAAAACATTATAGTATCTTGATACGATAATTAGCTTTAAAGTTTAAATTTTGCAGTTAAGCGAAAATAGTATCTTCTATCAATTTTTCAGAACTAATATAAATGCGTGAGTTGTGCTGTGTGCAAGCTTAGCTCCAGTAGATTTAGCATTAAAGTGTTTGCTTTTAATTTATTACCATTTTTTCAAACAAAAGTATACATGTTAATATAACACAATAAGAATGATACAGCTGCAAAGTAAATATTTCTTACATGCACTAAGGCTATTTATGGTGTGCTGTAAATTCTATAGGTTCAAATTTCGCAATATAACCTTTTTATTTTGAACAGATATGTTTTTTACTTTACTTTAATTAGTAAAATATAAATTAAACTTTAAAATATGACTTTTTCAATAACTAATCCAAAATCAGGCAGCTTGCGATACACTTGAATCTCCTAGCAGCAGATCTGATCTTTATTACACTTTTCTACGATTTTATTTTATTACGATATTGTGAAACCAATTTATAATACCCATGGCCATTATTACGCAAAAGTAGCATGTAAAATAAGTACAGCTGAATGCTTGAGATTTTGTGAACGATGTAAGGTTTAGTGTTTCTATATGTACAGCATCATAAATATGTGAATATTACCTCTTAAGAGGCTATCATTTGATTAGAAGACAGCAGGGCTGTTTTAGCAATATGTTTTACGCTCGAGAGTTGAATTTCGTGGATGGCAATAGCCTAGTTCGGTGTTAAAGAGTTTAATCGAATTCTTTTAACGTTTCCCACTGGCCGAAGAGTACAACATTCATCAAGCTGCTTTATATACATAACTTACAGTAAAAATCTTTATAAATTTTATCAGTTGGATAGATCTGAAAATAATTCATACTGATATAGTACTACTATCAAGCTACAGTATTCTTCTTTGTTATGGAAGAGCGAGCCATAAGCCTTGATCCAATGATAAAATGCAATTTGCTCTACATTGCAAAAATCAAAGGCTTTATCGGGTACTAAAGCTATCGTTTGAGGACAACATAAGGAAGAGTAACAGTTAAAGCCAATACTATCTATTCGCCATAATACAGAAGTGGAGAAGCTCTGGGCTGGCGCTGATTTAAAAATATTGTAGCTTGAAATTTAAGAAATAGTGCACATTCGTATTAAGCTGTAAACATGCCAAGCAAGGTGTATCTTCGATTAAAATTACAGCATTTGACTTAAAGTGTATTTAAAAACCTAATCATCATTGCTCAGCCACAATCTTCTCTATAATACGTTCTATAAGTCGCTATTTCATGAATAGATAAAGTATATGTAATTTCCATTTAACTTTATGGGCTTGTTCATATTCTTAATCAGAAAACGTCTCTTCATTAGCTCTATGTGACAGCTTATGACTATATTCAAATAAAACAGTTTAATAGTCTTAATACATTGCTACCAATAAAGCAAATACACAAGAGCGTGTTTACTCAGTTCACTGCTTTCCGTTTTTTCTCTTTTTCAATTTTTGCTAAGTTTCCAAAATTTTCATGTTAATAATAATGGAGCATGCACACCCCAATGGTTGAGGAGCGATTAATCAAGAACCAGACTTTGCCGCAGCTTATAGACAAGATGTATTCACAGGCTATAGATAAGCACGCTGTGGTTGTCATGCTGAGTCTGCTGAAAAAAAATCGCAAGGTAACAACAAAGGAGGTTGCGGACTTGATATTGTTTATGTCAGAGACTGCACACAGAGAATGGGACATAGAAGCGATATTGAATGGGATTAATGAGGTCTTTGACAGCATTAACTGGCGCGGTGTCTATGAAAAATTTTTGGAGGAGGACATCAAAGTGAATGACAAGGAGAATCTTTATCTTCTGGTGGACTGCTGGGTGCATATTTCAGGAATCATAACGGTGCCGTATGAGGTTTTCTTTCGCCCGTGGAAGAGCCGAGCGAATCAGATCCGATTTCTTAAGATTTTGATTGAAAGCGATGTGAAGAGGACACAGGTCTATTCGAATATATTCTTTGAGAAGCTTGCAACGAAGGAGGAGCTGCGGCTGTGCAGCTACAAGAAAGGGATCAAATACGAAAGCAATTTAAATTCGGTGGAGATCTTTAAGTGCATCAAGAATATCAACGCGTCGGAGATAATACGGCTGATTTCTTCCAGCTCTCCGGAGTACTGTGCACTGGGCCTTGCTGTAGTCTATCCGTTCTGTGTAGATGTTTTCGACAGCCTGGTGCTGGTCTTTGCCACAGCGCCTATAAACCACTATGCATTCAGCTTACTGCTCTCCAAATACAAGAAACAAATGCTCAGCTGCTTCGAGCGAATTTGCAATGAGATTTCACTGACAACGGTGCTTGATATTCTGCTTGAGCACAAAATGCTCCCCACAGTTTCTGAGCTGCTAGAGCCGAAAAGCATATGCTTTGACTTAATTATTCTCTCAAGCAGGAGGGACCATCTCAATCTTGATATTTGGCTTGCGAATAACTTCAACAGCTGTGCGCCTGAGTTTATTTCACATGTCTACGCGAAAGCACTGAAAAAAGAGAAAAATCATGTTTCCCTGCAGACAGATGCAGAGATGTTTCCGCTGAACAAATCGGTTATCAACAACATTCTGAGGGCAGCTGCCTCGCTTGATGTCACAGAGGAGACACAGCAAAGAATACAAGAGCTGCGTCTGCATGTCTCTAACAACAAGCTTTTTGACAGCACACAGCCGTATGACCAGGCAACAGGATTTCTTTCTGAAATAATAAACTCACACCTGGAGGTTGACGCGTCAGTTGTGAAGCTTCTTAATTTAATCAACAGCGATGAGCCACAGCATCCCCTGATACGGAGGATCTTTAGTCTTCTAATTGACAATTATTCAAATCTGTTTAAACTGCCAAACTGCGATCTTTTGGCAATGTTCTTTGGAGAGCTGATAAGACAGAACATTTTTACCAAGCCGTTTATGAAGGTTGCGCTGGATCTTATCAAGGCGTCTCTCGAGGCGCCTGAGTCTGAGCGCGAATTCAGTTTCGCCTTCAGAACGCTTGAAATGTTCTTTGTGCAGCGCCCTCGCTTCTTTGCAGAAATTGAGGCGCTGCCAATGGTGGTGAATAGACTGGTACGAAAAGAGCTGCTGATTATAGACGAGGATCGGCAGGCTCATGTTACGTTCGACGGGCTGCTGCAGAGCATCTTTGGAGGAGAAAACGTAAAGTATTTTACCGAATGCAAAATAAAGGAGTACATCATAAACACAGAGGCGTACTGCAAAATGGATGGAGCACAGCAGGGATCGAGGCAGGGGAGCCTTGAGGGGCATCTTGAAAGCCTAAATGTCCGGGGAACGGGCAGCGCGCCTGCTGACAGCGAGAAAACAATAATTTCGAAAGAGGCAATGAAAATGCGATCGATTCATCCGAAAAACGAGTTTACTTTTGCAGCCCTCGGGTGCTTCATTTTCAAAAATCTGAACAAAACCAGTGTGGGGCTTTTTAGCTCATTTGCCGCGTTGTACGGAGAGAACTTTAGAGAATACGCAGCACAGATGGGATTTGAAATTGTACAGAAATCATTTAGCTACAAATTTAATAACGAAACGGAATACTACAAAATACTAGGCACATTTTTGGGCTTAATTGTTGTCGCACGCAACCGTACGGTTAATCTGGATGTGTTTGATTTTAGCAATTTTATTTCAAAGTGCATCGAGTACCGGAGAATCAGCATCTGTGTGTTTTTCATCGTTAATTTCCTGAAGGAGGGCAAAAAGGGCTCGATATTTGTGCCCAACAACCCGTGGCTTATTTCCATAATGCAGGATTTGGCACAGCTCTACCCGTGTTCGCTCCTTCCTGTTAGGGAGGCGATAGACGAGCTCTACACAGTGATGAATATTCCTCTTGTGTGCACTAGCCCGCCCAAGATCAAGGAGCATCTGACAAAATACTGCATTTCCTACGAGGGCACAATGAAGCAGATAATCAGCCTGGCGATAGACTTCTCGATACGGGAGATTTGCCAGAAAATAGTTGCATCGGCACTTTCAGTGGCAAAGTCTTCAACAACCGGCATATTTTTGCATATTTTTAATTCCGCAAAGATTGATGATGCAGATTTTGATGAAAATAAACTGGAGTTCATAATGAGTGGCTCTCTTGGCCTGAAGTCGGGTGAAATGTCGCAGGGGATGCACATCTACAGCCCAAAGACTTTTTTTTATTTCAGGAATCTTCTGACAAACTTTACAAGGTCTCTAATTCACGCGTCTTCGCGGGAGCCTCTCAAAGCCTCGATATCTGGAAATATTACGCATTTCTTGAAGCTGAGTATTTTGGAAATGCCATATAAAAATGTGTATGCGATTGCTCAGGACAACCTGGAGATCTGCACGCAGATAATCGAGAAGGTTGGCATTACGCAGGCAAATGAGGGTGCCGCTGCTGCCTACAAGGAGATGATTCAGCTTTATTTCTCAGCGCATGTGATCGATGCAGGATACATCGAGGAGAATCTTCTTCTGGAAAGGCTTTCAAAGGTCCATATTTTAAATGACCTGAATTTTGTTGAGAAATTCCATGTGCGGTCAGTTGAAAACAGCGAGTATCAGGAGATCAGGAGTTT